>JAQQSY010001280.1:0-14509 GCA_028646535.1 Procyon lotor | reverse complement strand
AGGTAGAAAACTCTTACAGTATATGCTGAGGGAATACCTTGAAAAACAAATGTAGTCCAAGCAAGCCAAGGTTCCCAAAGAACTTGTACCTCAGTCTTTTCCTCAGATGCCAAGCTGGTGTCCCAGCAGTGACTTGACCACACCCTTCTAGGAGACCAAGATGAATCTCTCTGGAAATAAGAGTTTCATTCTGTCTGTGATGAATGAGGAAGGATATTTCCTTCTATCCCTCTATAACTATTGCTTCTCACTTACACTCACGGATTTTTTTTCTTAATACATAAAAACTAAAATTTTCAAATATTATAAAATTATCACAGCTAAAATTCATTTTTTATTATCATATAGAGTTAATTTCTCCTTTCTAATTTTTTCCCAATATTCTTAGATATTTAGGTTTTGTTACAGAAAATTTCATTGGTACTTTAGTATTCATACAAAGAAGGTTTTGTTTGGCTAACTCATTGTACAGCCTTCATAAAAGCTACTCTAAATTTACTTTCTTTTTTTTTAAGATTTTTATTTATTTATTTGACAGAGAGAGATCACAAGTAGGTGGGGGGGGGAAGCAGGCTCCCCACTGAGCAGAGAACCCGATGCGGGGCTCTATTCCAGGACCCTGAGATCATGACCTGAGCCAAAGGCAGAGGCTTTAACCCACTGAGCCACCCAGGTGCCCCTAAATTTACTTTATTTTCCATCCATATCTAGGATAACCGGCTTCTTCTGTTTACTGCCCACGATGTAAAAAGTACTTCATTTTATTTGACCTGTAACTACTCCTTTGAGCTTCAAAAGATGCCTTTGAGTTCTCATTTATATAATGAGTAAGTCCATGTTGCCCTCTTCATGTGCTTCATAGCTTTCTGAGCTTCCACCAGATAAAAAGTTCATTCTTTATCCTTCCAGACTGAAGGGTCTAATTTTTTTTTGAACAGTGCTTCACATCTTCCTACTCCTTCTAACTTATTTTTAATCTCTTTGAATTTCAATTTTATCACTTACAAAACAAGCAATTAGACAGTATAGAATCCAGAGTCAAGGTTAAGAGCATGGGCTTTGGGGTCAGATAGACCCAGTGGCTTCAACACTTTCCAACGGGGTGACCTTGGGGAAAACTATCCAACTTCCTTTCTCAGGATCCTTACTCATGAAACTGGTTATTAATAATACATATGTCAACAGGCAATGGTACTGTAATTGTGCTGTATAGTGACAGGTAGTAGCTACAATTGTGGTGAGCATGGCGTACCATGTAGACCTGTGGAATCACTATGTTGTACACCTGAAACCAATAATGTAACATAATAAATAAATAAAGTTTCAATTAAACTTCTCCAAAAATAATATGTACATCAGAGAGTTGTTACACAGATAAATGAGATAAAGTTTAAAGATTACATTGTATTATCACTACCCCACCCACCCCACCTCCAGATTTAAGCACCTTATTGTGCTTAATCTGAATTTTTTTATTTTATCTACAACGTGCTGTGTGCTTTGGCCAATGCCCTAGGGTTTCGTATTGCTTCACTGGGGTCTTCTCCCTTTTGAGTTCTCACTGGGCCAGCCTGGAATACCCAAAACTCTTTCTGACTTCAAGGCTGACTAAGCCCACTGCCCAGGGCATCCTCCCCTCATCCCCTAATTCTCCTTAGAGCTGGTTCCTTCTCACTCTTCAGGTCTCTCAGTTCAGATGTCTCCTTCTCAGAAAGGTGCTTGGTGGTCACCCTATAAACTGCTTTGTCTATCTGGGATTATCTGTCTCCCTACCTAGCCTGAAACCCCTGTAGAAGCAGGGACCACCACTGATTCCCCAATCTAGAACAATTATCCATTAAGTACTAAGTACTCAGTAAATATGTGAGGAATGAAAGTGCTCATGATAGTGTTTGGCTGCTGACAAAAAAACAGGTTAGGATCAAGATCTAAAAGACTTCACATGCCATGTAAGGCAGTCTGACCTTTCTACTGCAGAAGATAGGAATTCATTAAAGGTTTTTAAGCAGAGTAATGAGTGACCAATGTTTCTAATAGCTTAGTTCTAATTGGCAGTTCTTTAAACATAATCTAAAGCACATCTGGTACTACTTCTGCTTTTGATTAGTTGTTCTCCCCTCCCCCAGTTACGCATATACTACTATCATTCAAATTTTTCTATAGGATTTATCTAGTATATACATAACTGCTTCCAAAATGTCATTCGTATTAGACAAATGGGGCTTGCTTTGAAGGGACTGGGAGTCAGTTTTCCCTAAGAGCAGGGGTTGGGAGGGCAGTTCAGCTGGTATTGCCTCATGAATGATGGGAGCAAGAGTGGGTGAACTCTATAGTGAGCCAACTCTGAGAGGGCAAATGAACAGGATCCCTTGCAGGCTGGTTGAGTCAACTAAGGAAAAGAACACTGTTGGGCTGCTTCTGAATGGAAGTGTTTACTCTGGCGTTCCAGGCTGCCTCCTTATCCCATTAGCCCCTCCTTTTTTTTTTTTTTTTTAAGGTATCCTTTTAGCTGAATTTTAGCTGGAAAAAAGCAGCTACAAAGGTTGACCCAGGCCCTATATCTGGAAGAAAGGCTAGCCCAAAAGATGTTTACAGAAAATTTAAAAACTTCTGGGTGGCAATGCATCATAAACCAAGTCAAAATGCAAACTGGCCAAAAAAATTCTGTAACAAACGAATCCCCTTAATGTATAAAAGAACTCCTACAAATTAAATAAGAAAAAGATAAACAACCCTGTAGCAAAACAAGCAAAAGTAAAAAATAGGCAGGGTGCCTGGTGGCTCAGTTGTTAAGCGTCTGCCTTCAGCTCAGGTCAGGATCCCAGGGTCCTGGGATGAAGCCCCGCATCAGGCTCTCTACTCAGCCTGCTTCTTCCTCTCCCACTCCCCCTGCTTGTGTTCCCTCTCTCACTCTCTTTGTCAAATAAATAAATAAAATAAAAAATAGGCAAATCTCCAAAGCACCACTAAAAAAAAATTAAAGATAAGAAAAGATGTTTAATCTCATTACTACTTTAAAAAAATACAAATTTAAAACACAATTTCAAATTTCGTGTATTGAATTTGTAGGATGTCTGGGTGGCTCAGTTGGTTGAGCGTCTGCCTTCGGCTCAGGTCATGATCCCAGGGTCCTAGGATTGAGTCCTGCATCGGGCTCAGCAGGGAGTCTGCTTCTCCCTCTGCCTCTGCTGCTCACCCTGCTTGTGCTCTCTCTCTCTCTCTCTTTCTCTCTCTAACAAATAAATAAACTCTTTTTAAAAGTGTTTTTATAAATGAATGAATGAATGAAATTTCATGTATTGAATTTGAAAAGACTGAAAGGGTTGATAATAATATGGGTTGGGAAGAAAGTAGACAATCTGGGGTTTTCATATATTATGATAAGATAAATAGGCACAGGGGCGCCTGGGTGGCTCAGTCGTTAAGCGTCTGCCTTCGGCTCAGTTCATGATCCCAGAGTTCTGGGATCGAGCCCCACATCGGGCTCCCTGCTCTGTGGGAAGCCTGCTTCTCCCGCTACCATTCCCTCTGCTTGTGTTCCCTCTCTCACTGTGTTTCTCGCTGTCAAATAAATAAAATCTTTAAAAAAAAAAAAAAGATAAATAGGCACAATGTTTTTAGACAGAAGTTTGATAACTTCTTTTACAATGTAAAATATATATATTTCAAGGCAGACTTCTGATCTTGTACTTTATGTATTTCTATATTTTACATTTTTTATAAGTGCTACTTTTTTGATAAAACCAAAAGTTTAAAAAAATGCATATCCATGACTCAGAAAATCTCTATCTAGAAATTTTTCCCGTGAGATACTAGAAAATACAAATAATTCTTTCCAAGGTTGTTCTGCAGCATTGTTTGTAAAAGTGAAAATTTAGAAATGACACAAAGGTTAGTATACATCTATATTAATAAAAGGGTTAATAAAACTATAGTAATATACAATTAACAGATTAAGGTACATCTTTATGGTGAAATACTAAAAAAGAATAATGTAGGTCTATGTGTACTGACATAGAAAGATTCTGTTAATTGAAAAAAGGCAAGTTGTGAAACAGCATCATTTTGTGGTTCTATCAGTTCAATATATATTCTTATATCTCAATAATAGAGCAGCTTAACATCACAGATGTGCATTTAGGGCCTATACTCTTTGTGAACAATGCTGAAAGTCCACAGCATCTGAGCATTGATCTTTTTGCCCAGTCATGAGTGAGTGACACCCTTTGTTGAGACCTCTCTGGGGAAGGGAGACCTTAGGTGGACAGTGGGCCTGGACCTGCCCTGGACTCTATCTCAGTGTAACTTTGCTCTTCCCCATTACTCTGTGTGTGCACTCCTGAAGAGATATAAAACTTTCTTCAAAGGAGAGAACTGTGAAAGAAAGCCACCTGCTCACACCTGTGCTGGAAGTGAAGCTTATGTAGCACTCTGGAAGTGACTGTTTTAACCCCACACTGTTTCCTCTACCCCATCCTCAAGCCCCACCCAGCCTTGATCTACAGAGGCACACCCTGCCCTCCTCTCCAACTTCCTCTCTCCCCACACTCACTCTTTGCTTTTTTGTGGTCCAACTCCACTGGCCTCTTTGAGTTCAGACTCTCTCTACCACAATACTTCTCACAATCTGTGCCCTCCGTTTGGAATTCTCCTCCCCTCTCCTGATTAACAACTAGGCTTCTTTCAAATCTCAACTTGGTCTTTTTCTGAAAAGTGTTCCTCACTGATCAGCTCCCATTGCTCTGTGTGCCTTTACAGCACTGAGAACCTCCCCTTTCAGGCACTCAGTGCAGTTAGGACATGACATTTTTCTCTCTCCTCCCAGTAAGCTCCATCCTGTCTATTTTTGTGTATTGTATCATCTCTATCATCCAGAATAGCCTGGCATATGAATGAATGGTATGTATATGTCTGAATAATTACGAATAAGACATTAAGCACACTATATAAAAAGCAACCACCAGCAATGAACAAGTGGAATTTGAAATTATAAATGCAATACCATTTACTTTAAAACCCCCCCAAAATGAAATACTGAGGTATAAATCTAACAAGATATGCAAGAGATTTATATGAGGAAAACTACAAAACTCTGGCGAATAAAATCAAAGAAGAACTAAATAGGTAGAGAGGTATTCCATGTTCATGATTAGAAAGACTCAATATTGTCAAGATGCCAGTACTTCCCAACTTGATCTACAGATTTAATGCAATTCCAATCAAAAGCCCAGCAAGTTATTTTATGGATATCGACAAAATGGTTCTGAAGTTTATATGGAGTGGCAAAAGACCCACGACAGCCAACACAATCTTGAAGAACAAAGTTGGAGGACTGATACTATCTGACTTCAAGACTTACCATAAAGCTATAGTAATCAAGATAGCGGGATATTGGAAATAAATAAACAAACAAAGAGATCAATGGGACAGAACAGAGAAGCCAAAAATAGATCCACATAAATACAGCCAACTGATCTTTAACAAAGAACAAAACAGTGGTAATACAATAGAGTCAAGATAGTCTTTTCAATAAATGGTACTAGAATAACTGGACATCCACATGCAAAATAAATAAACAAACAAAACTCCCCCCAAAAACAGAATCCAGACACAGATGGTACACCCTCAGAAAAATAAACTCAAATGGATCACAAATCTAAAATGTAAAGCACAAAATTTTAAAACTCTGCAAAGATAACACAGGAGAAAATCTAGATGACTAGGTATGGTAGTATCTTTTTAGACATAATACCAAAGGCATAACCCATGAAATGAATTTGAAAAGTTGGATTGATAAGTGGGACTTCATTAAAATTAAAAACTTCTGCTCTGTGAAAGACCATGTTGACAGAATAAGAAGACAAATTGAATTGGGAGAAAATATTTGCAAAAGACATATCTGATAAAGGATCATTACCCAAAATAGACAAAGAATTTTTAAAACTCAATAAGAAACCAATATGATTTTAAAAAATGGACCAAAGATCTTAAGAGACACCTTGCCAAAGAAGATGTACAAACAGCAAATAAGTATATGAAAAGATGCTCCACATCATATATCATCAGGAAAACACAAATTAAGACATCAAAGAGATACCACTATATTCCTATTAGAATGGCCAAAATTCAGAACATAGTCAAGGATGAGAAGCAACAGAAACTCTCACTCATTGCTTGTGGAAATGCAAAATGGTACAGCCATTTTGGAAGTCAATCCGGTGGTTTCTTACAAATCCAAACATATTCTTACCATATGATCCAGCAATCACAAACCTTGTATTTACACAAAGGGGTTAAAAACTCAAGTCTACACAAAAACACAGATGTTTACAGCAGCTTTATTCATAATTGCCAAGACTTGGAAGCAACCAAGATGCCCTTCAGTAGGTAAATGAATAAATACACTGTGATATATCTAGACAATGGAATATTATTCAGTGCTAAGCAGAAATGAGCTATCAATCTATGAAAACATATGGAACAATCTGAAAAGGCTACATACTATATGATTCCAACTATAGGACATCCTGGAAAAGGCAAAAGTATGGACAGAAACAATAAAAATATCAGTGACTGCTGTGGGGGGAGCGGGGAAGAGATGAACAAGCAGAACACAAGTGATTTGTAGAGCAGTGAAAAACTCTGTGTGATATAACAATGCTACACATCATACACATTTGTCCACACCTACAGAATGTACAACAGCAAGAGTGAACTGCAATGTCAACTCTGGCCTTTGGATGATTATGAAGTGTCAGTGTAGGTACTTCAATTGCACTCTGGTGGGGGCAGTTGATAATGGGGGAAGCTATACATGTGTCGGGGCTGGGAGTATATGAGTAACCTCTGTATCTCTCCCTCAATTTTGCTGTGAACCCTAAACTGCTCTTAAAAAAATAAAATAAAGTCTTTTCAGGCTCCTGGGTGGCTGAGTTGGTTAAGCATCTGCCTTCGGCCCAGGTCATGATCCCAGGGTCCTGGGATCAAGCCTGGCATCAGGCTCCCTGCTCAGGACCCTGTTCATTATCTCTCCCTCACACACACACTCTCTCTCTCTCAATCTCTCTCAAATATATAAATAAAAATCTTTTTTAAAAACAAATAGTCTTTTCAACAAAGTTGAGCACTTTGTTGAAATTTGTCATTTTATTTATTTATTTAAATTGAAGTAATCTCTATACTCGTCATGGGGCTCAAGCTCACAAGCCCTAGATCAAGACTCATAGGCTCTTCCGACTGAGCCAGACAGGCACTCCCAAAATTTGTTATTTTATATAAATGAGGCCTATCTCCATATCAATCAGAGTACATTCTAGGAATTAATAGTGATTATGATAGGAAAAAAAATGGGTTCTTTTAATCTTTTATAGCATGTCTATTTTGTTTTGCATGTGTGAAGAAATAAGAACTAAATACTAATCACCATAGAAACTTGATTGTCAAACAACTGCAAAGTCTTTAGCTAAAACTCAAAGAACCTCAACTACATCATCTACAATTTGATCTATTTATATTTAGCTTTTAATTTACCCAGGAAACACATGGAGAATTCAGGAAAATCCCTAGCTATTTCAAACCATGAAGAAAGTGTGAAATTTTAGAACCAGAAGAGAAGTTAGAGATTATTTGGTCCAAACAACTCAGTCATAAGCAAACTTAAAACCCCAAGGACAATACATCTAGCCTGCAAAGCTGGCTCAGACCAGACCCCGCACCAGACCCAGAATGCCCTGAGTCTCAGGATCTGAGATTCTCTTTGCTTCCTCTGGCCCCGCCTCTCTCTGCCTCTCTCTCTCTCTCTCACGTGTTCTCTCTCTCTCTCCCCCCCCCACCCCCGTCAGCCCTCCTGCCCTCCTACCCCCCCACCTCCCTCTGGCTCTCCTCATTGAATCTCTCTCTCTCTCTTTCTCTCTCTCTAAGACTTTATAGATCTGTAAGAAATTGTACAGGTGCACAAATGGCGTAAGGAAAGCAAAATCAAGACTCAACCAAGACCGTACTTCATTACCACACAGCTCAGTTTCCCACACCCTTCCCCTAGCAGACAAAGTAAAGATTGGAGACTGATACAGTGAGGCCCACAGAAAAATATTTTCCTTAACATCCTCTCCCCTTAGCTTCAATCCTTAGCTGTGCCTCTAGCACAATCAAAATCCACAGAGCTACAAAGTGCCAAACCATAGTTTCCTTTACATATAACTAAATACCTTTATCCAAATGTTTCATTCATTCAGCAAATATTTACTGAGTACCAATTCTATACCAGGCATAGTCTAGGCCCTGGGATATAGCATTTGCACCATCAGGTGAGCTTATGCTTTGTTTCCCTTATATCTATCCACTTGGGGAACTGGAGAGTCTGCGAGAGCCCTGGCATTTGATTGTGGGCTAGACCACACTATAGATACTCATTATGTTAAGTTTTTATAATCATGTCCATTGACTGACTTCAGAAGTTGGGACAGCACTAGTTTCAAGCACATTCCTTCTCCATGTTGCCAAAATCCTGATCAGCCCTTGTACAGTAAAAATCAGGTGTTGTTCCTGTAACTCATGACTGACATGTTGTTGCAACAGATGCTAGTGTCATCCTTGTTGGAGGTAAATGGTCTTAGGTAAATGGTCGATAGCGACAAAAAACAATGTTTAATGTAACCATGGATTGCCCAGAGATTCTACAATATTTTCTAATTGACATTATGCCATGACTGATTCTAGGTGGTTCCACAGTGTTTATTATACATATATTCTATACCATACACTGTTCTAAGAACTGCAGAAACAAAATGGAACAGTTTTGTTTGTCCCTCCCCTTAAGGACACAAACAGATGTAGTCACTATGATATGGTAAGTGGAGGTATGCACAAGGTGGCGTGGGAGCCCAGTAGAGGGAAACATCACCCAGCCTGGGCAAAGAAATAGAGCACAGAGTGGCTTCCCAAAGGAGGGAGGTTAACAGGTAAGAGGAATAGGAGTTAGCCAGGCAAATGGGGGAAGCATGTTCCACACAGAGACAACAGGGGTGAATGAAGATAAGATAATGACATATTTGTGAGGAATACAAGCGGTTAGATTCACTGTAGCAAGAAATGAAAGGAAACCAGAGAGATACCCAGAGCTTAGCTCATGAAAAGTCTGGCACATAGTAGGTATTTAAGAAGTACTTGATGAAGGAATTGTCTAGAACTTTCATCAAGAAAAAGGTGTGAGTATACAATTATGCATGTTGGGCATATTTTATATATTCATTTTGTTAGCAGAAACAAAATATAATACATCAGTAGAATTATAAGGACATGACACAGTCAGCAAAAACAGGGCTCACTCAGCATGATACTTAGAGATGCAGCCATCATAAAGAGGAAGTGGCCGGACAGTTTTGGTATTCCTGTGACCACAAGAGACAGAAAATCCAGGGTGTGTCTGCACAGAAGACACAGGCAAAGATCATATGGAGAAAGATAAAAGGGGAATGCTCAGAATCTGTGAGCTTCTTGGATATAGCAACCATCTTTTTTCTCCGACTGGCCTAGATACAACCAACGTAAATAAGCCAACGATCTATGACTCTTCCCGCCTTTCTTCATGGCATCACGTGGGAAGAGTAGAACTCATATTCCTAATGGTTGTTTTTTGTGTGTGGGCTTGAGTCCTTCACTATTCCTGTAAAAGGAAGAAGGTACCCAGAGCTGAGAGGAAAGGGAGTAAACATGATCCATACTCTAACAATTCCATACTGAAACACACAGGAACTCCAAGTCAGGGTAGAGTGTCAATAAGTATAAGAATATAGAAGCAATGAGGTTAATAAGAGAGGCAGAATATTAAAAACCTTTCAGTACACTAACATCCAAAACAACTCAACAAGGTGAAATTTATCTTTGATTTTTTTTTTTTCATTCACAGTATATTTTTTTAAATAAAACGGCTGTGTATGTATGGGGTCAAGGATATATGAGAACTCTCTGTACTTTCTACTCAAGTCTGCTGTGAAGCTAAAACTACTCTAAAATACAAAATCTGGGTTTTTGTGTTGTTTTTTAATGAAATTTGTCCCCAAAAAACCCCCAAAACTTGTCTATATGTATAGAAGTTGAAGCAGCTCACAACTGGGAGACTGAGTCCCAGGTTGCTAATCCCCTACTCCTGAGCCGTGGCTCTGATCCATGATGCCCCTAGATCACCCACCATTTTTTTGCTTCTTCAGGCATTGAAGGGCCAATTATTACAAGGGGTTGAGAGTGACTTAAGTTCATTCAAGTGAAGGATAGGAAGAGCATATATTAAGAACACAGTGGAAACAAAAGAATAAGGAACCAGAGAAAGGGTGAGTTTCACAGAGGCCAGTACTGACACACAGCTGATTCCAAGGCAGGCCCAGGAAGCTCAACAATAGGGATCTGCAGCATTTTTTTTTTTAAATATTATTTATTTGTTTGTTTGTTTGTTTGTTTGATAGAGAGAGCATAAGCAATGGAAGGGGCGAAGGGGCAGAGCGAGAGTGAGAGGGAGAAGCAGACTCGCCACTAAGCAGGGAGCCTGATGCAGGGCTCGATCCCAGGACCGAGAGATCATGACCTGAGCTTAACCAACTGAGCCCCCCAGGGGCCCCGGGATCTGCAGCATTTCTGATGGACCACTGCAATGCGTTTATTATTGCAGACGTGTAGAACCACTCTTCTCTGGTTTATCTTTTCTATCCTTCTTAGTTGCAATTCCCAAAACAGAATATCTGAATGGCTTAGTTAAATACTACTGCCTCTGTTTAGACTGAACTTTTGAGAACAGACAACATCATAAGACCCTGGCCAGCCTCTGAGTGAGCTAGCCTTAGGTCAGGGCCTCTCCTGATCCAGACAGCTTGGCTTCTGGGCTGGATCATGTGGTTCTCAGCAGGAGTCCAGAGTACTGGGGTGGGGTGGAGGGCTGAAGTTACCCTTTAAAGAGACTGTGGGCAAGCACTGTGAATTCATTTATGATACTGATGATGGCAATGCCCTGGCAGAGGTCTCAGGAGTAGGAAATGGAAAAAGTGACATCTGGGTGGCATCAGAGACTTAGTAATACAAAAAGCAATGTGTGTGAGGCTTTAACAGTCAAGAAAACCTTGACAATCCTGAAAAATCCATCCTCAGTACCCAATATTTCTTCCCACTTACTCTAATCCCATAACTTAGAAAAACATCTGCCCTCCCCCCCGCAATATCCTAGGTTCTGAAGGCATTTTAATTGAGCAAATGGCCTTAAAAGACAGTGGCAAGGATTTGAAGGCCGATTTCCAGACCTGATGAACCTTTTCCTTAGCTTATGGCCATGTCCATATCCTCATCATAACCTTATCTGGTTCTTCAACTAGATAGTTCTTCAACCAGTGGTTCTTCAACTTAGCATCACAACACAGTAATTTGGGGAAATGACTAATGTCACACTCTAGAAATGAGTAGTTCTTTTTTTTTTTTTTAAGATTATATTTATTTATTTGACGGAGAGAGAGAGTTCACAAGTAGACAGAGAGGCAGGCAGAGAGAGAGGGGGAAGCAGGCTCCCTGCTGAGCAAAGAGCCCAATGTGGGACTCGATACCAGGACCCTGAGATCATGACCTGAGCCAAAGGCAGAGGCTTAACCCACTGAGCCACCCAGGTGCCCCTAGAAATGAGTAGTTCTGACCAAAAGCCTTGCTTCTGGTGGTATTAATCTCTTTTGAAAGCCCTCTCCCAAACAGGAGAAGTATGGGGGATGCTAGAGTTCTGGAAGCTACCCTAGGAAGTCAGTCAGAACTAGAGAGGCTACTTTTAAACCTCTCTTCAACAATTTGTTAGTATACAATGGGACTGTTGAGCTCTGACACACACATAAGTGAGCTAGGGGAACAAGTCGCTAACCTTTGACACTGCATTTTAATAAAAATTCAATTGATTAGACTCATTCACTAAATGACTAAATAACTATACAAGCAGAATCAAAAGTATTCTACAACAATTATAAGAAATTGAACATTTTATATGTGTGCCTCCTTTTTACATACATTTTCCTTAAAAGTATAGCTGAATTAGAATTCAAAGAACTGGGGGCGCCTGGGTGGCTCAGTGTGTTAAAGCCTCTGCCTTTGGCTCAGGTCATGATCTCAGGGTCCTGGGATCGAGCCCCACATCGGGCTCTCTGCTCAGCAGGAAACCTGCTTCCCCCTCTCTCTGCCTGCCTCTCTGCCTACTTGTGATCTCTCTCTCTCTCTGTCAAATAAATAAATAAAATCTTTAAAAAAAAAAAAAAAGGAATTCAAAGAACTGGAACACAAGAGATCCTGGGTAGTTGTGTAGCTATAGGAGAACATACACACATACACAGACACACTCACACACGCCCCTGTTTCCATAGCTGGGGAGGGAAGAGGTGAATGAATATTCAGGAGAAAAGCATTGTACCCTCCTACTTCTTTTTATTACCAGAAGAAGACGGGCAGGAGGTAAGCTTTAACTCTGACTACTGTTTCAATTTTCACAGACTTTTGCAGATTTAAATATTCCAAACTGGTCATTATAAGAGATGCCATAGAACAGAGTGTATTTTTATATTCCTAAATTAATAAACAACCTTGTAGATAGAACCAAAAATTGCAGTTATATCCTTATTTCCCCCAATACTTTCTGATTTAATAGTCTTTTTTTAATTGAATAAACTATCTGTTCTTTTTGAGTGATCATAATAAAGAGACTGAAATGAATAATTACAGAACTCTTCTCAGCTAAGAAATACCCATCACTAAAAATGATCTTTATTCCTAATCAGTCTTCAACTGACACAGAAGTTCCTAATACTTTAAATTACTCCTCCTCTACTAATGATCTGTAATGATAGAACACTGATCTTTAAAAAAAAGAATAAAATAGAGTTGGCTATGTGAACAAAGACTGTCAGGTGATGAGTTATTTCAATGCCAAAAAGTGTTTTGGGTATTGAATTTGAACACAGTAGAGCACTTTTGTTTTATTATGTTCAGTTAGCCAACATATAGTACATCATTGGTTTTTGATGTAGAGCACATTTTCAAATGCTATAAGAATTAAGGGAACTCCTAGAGATTTCAAGTTTTGTCACATGAGTTAAGTAGCTAGTTTAAAAGAAATTAGTTTTAAAGGGCTGGCTGGATGGCTCAGTGGCTTAAGCATCCAGCTCTTGATTTCGCCTCAGTTCATGATCTCACGATCATGAGATACAACCCCGCATCAGGCTCTGCACCGAGCATGGAGCCTGGTTGGGATTCTCTCTCCTTCTCCCTCAGTCCCTCCCACACGAAACCTCCGATCAGATCATGAGATACTGAATTTTTGAATAACAAGGTGTCTTTTTAGAAATTCTTACCCTAGGTAGCACTGACCAATGTACTAAAATGAAATAAAAAGAAAAACATAAATCAGCGTAACATTTACACTTTTTCTCTTTTTAGACTTTTTTTTTTTTAAGATTTTTTATTTATTTGACAGAGAGAAACACAGCGAGAGAGGGAACACAAGCAGAGGGAATGGTAACGGGAGAAGCAGGCTTCCTGATGAGCAAGGAGCCCGATGCGGGGCTCGATCCCAGGACCCTGGGATCATGACCTGAGCCGAAGGCAGACTCTTAACGACTGAGCCACCCAGGCGCCCCTCTTTTTAGATTTATTGAGTAACCACTTCCAAGGGTACTAACTATACATGTTTCTACTATGTGAATATAATTTTATACACCACAGCCAGGAAGTGGAATGGTGAAATAAACAAACAAAAAATAAATAAAAATTCAGAAAAAGCCCCATAACTTTAACATAGAAGAATAAAGATTGTTGTCTTTTTTTTTTAGCATTATGATAATAACATTTAAATTTCTTAAATATTTTCCATAACAACAAGCAAATCTATTTGTCAGCTCTGAATGTTGTTCTTTTGAAAACACTATGGAAAATCTTTTGGGCTGAACCTAAGAAATGATTTCAAGAGCCTGGCATTAAGTAGCTACATAAAATTATTTAAATTGATAATTGTCATCATAAACAGACAAGAGGAGGGGCCCCTTAGTGGCTCAGTCAGTGAAATGGCTTCCTTGAGCTCAAGGCATGATCTTAGGGTCCTGGGATAGAGCTCTTGCTTCTCCCTCTCTTCCCTGCTTATTCTCTCTCTCTCTCTCAAATAAGTTTTAAAAATTAAAAAAAAATTAAATTAAAAAGTTGTGTGTGTGTGTGTGTGTGTTTAAAGATTTTATTTATTCGACAGAGAGAAAGATCACAAGTAGGCAGAGAGGCAGGCAGAGAGGAGGAAGCAGACTCCCTGCCAAGCAGAGAGCCCGATGCGGGGCTCAATCCCAAGACCCTGAGATCATGACCTGAGCCAAAGGCAGAGGCTTTAACCAATTGAGCCACCCAGGCGCCCCTAAATTAAAAAGGTTTTAAAAATAAACAGACAAGGAGCGCCTGGGTGGCTCAGTCGTTAAGCGTCTGCCTTCGGCTCAGGTCATGATCCCAGGGTCCTGGGATC
>JAQQSY010001279.1:0-14510 GCA_028646535.1 Procyon lotor | reverse complement strand
AAACGTACATTCGCTACACAGAGAGAAATTGCTGACTGGCCACCCAAGGGACAGACACACCTAACAGGGTAGTCCCACGATTCCATAACAAGGAAATCTGGCGAACTCAGAGAGAGAAACCACAGACACCACCCTCAAGCAGGCAACATCAAAACCCATGCAATGCCCCGACAACCCCCATAGTACACAAACGCACACCATCAGGATGCCAAACACACACTATGGGCCTCCCACACAGATCCATCAAGCCTACAACTCAGGCCAATCTCCTCGTAATCACACACCACCCCCTATGCAAACAGTACGTAAAACACCCCACACACGTTACCACAAGGAAACCCTTTGTTTCACACAGAAAAGCACATACAAACAGGTGACCCACTGGAAAAATAGTCCTGGTGAAAGCACGTGACACCTAGAAGCCATATGCCTGGTTTAGAAACAGCATGCGTCACCCTATCCACGCCTACCTCACTCCTTATGCACATGTCAAAATTCCCACAAACAGACATCACGCCTCTGGCAAACACAACGCCACCACACCACAAACACCATACACTGAACTATACAGACACGTTCTACGTATACTCCTCAGGCACAGTAAAAATGGAAAAAAAGATAATCGCATGGTATGGAAGAGGGCACGTAAGCAGGGAGATCGTGGTGCATCTGACGATGTTCACAGTCCCTGCATGAAGAGTGAATCACGAACCTCTGAAAAAATTTTGTAAATGTTCCAAAATTATTACGTGGAAAGGTGATGGAAGATTTGGCAAAGAAAGAAAGAACCAAGGCAAGATAACGAAAGTCTTGGGCTTGGGTATCCTGTGCAAGAATGCTCCTGTCTAGCTTCTGCCACCCAGTAGTGCGTTTTTCACAAAATGCTCATCCTTGAATACGTTCCCACCCAGTGTGTCCCAAGAACAGTGTCTCCTTTAACAGGGAATCCAACAAAATATATGTGTACCTTGTAATTCGAAGAGGTAGAAGATGGAAGATCAGAAATACAGGCCTCAGACGTACAGAAACTTAGGGATAAGCTAAGGGGATTTTTTTTCCTATACCAGTGTAGGATTTTTGTGATGAGAGTGGCCCAGAATTTTCCCGAGGCCTCTTGTCCAATGTCCGTAGCACATGGAATTGAGTTTCAAGACTGGCCAAATGCACTGCAGCGCCAGTCTAAGGTGAAATGTAGCCCATCTCTTACCCATTCTCTTGCGCTTCCATTGTCTCGTCACCAGGTGGCTTCACATTCCTGACCTAAGGGGCTCTCACTCGCACAGAGCCAGCACTCTGTTGTTGTAAGTTGTTGGCAAGCGTCACTCTTGTCCTGTCTTACAGGAAAGCAATCCATAGCTGACCTCAACAAAACACGCCCAGGGCTCATGTGTCCCTTCCACACCACATGGACCACACAGGTGCCACATATACCTCAGACACAGCATACAGAGCTCGCGCTTTGACTGCACCTAGAGAACAAACGCCGCTTGTAGTATACACACAACACTAGCCACAGGCACAGTACACGCACCCTACAGACGCTGCACCCACCAGCCAAAAACCTGACACAGGGCATGTGGGCCACACACACTCACTTCAACCATTACTGATAGAGGCAGTTTGGAGCACCTACTCATCAGCTACCCAGAAGGCACACACGGCCCCTTGCTTAGACGAACTCACAATGCACCACACACACCCCAGTCCCTCTTTTCTGGGACACATTCACCACCCGTAGCCCACTGCAACAAATCGCACACACCTCACACACAACACTTAACACAAGCACACACACAATTCCCACGTACATGGCCCGCACAAGTTGTAAACACTAACCTGGAATGACACAGTGACAAAACTACTACACACATGTCCCCCAGGGAAACTGCAAGTATAAACGAATGGCTGCTAAACACAGATTATCTGCAAAAATGCCAAGCAAAAGTCAAACATACAGAGCACGGTTGGCAGCCATACCTATAAAAGTGAAAAGAGAAAAATCAAAGAGATACCAAGACATCACCCTCAATCATGATACATCAAAACATACAAACACCCCTGACAGCACTCCTGATAAACACACGCACAACATCACAAAGCCAAAGCCCATACTTCACAACGACACACAAAACATGTAAACTCGTGACACCGAAAGCACCTAAGGACACAGCAGTCACTAGTCAAGAAAAAACAGTAGACACGCAAACAAGGCCAAAGTGCAAGGCGCGATTTCCTGCTGGTCCACGCGCGGAAGAGTGCAGTGGGGCTAAGGGGTCCACACGTTGCAGGGATTGGGTGCTAGGCTACCTCGGTTGGAAGCCGGAAAACCCAACCTAGGATTACGCTAAGGGTTTCGATTAGGGTTAGGGTTAGATCCCAGGGCCACGGCAGGCCCGATCTGGCATGGCTGATGCTTAAGTCAAAGGGAGTTGAGTTGAGGGCAGGCGACACGCTGAGTGTCCGCCTATGGATTTAGGCCCGCCTAAGCTTGCGATGGCTGGGGTGGCTTGCGAGTGGCGTGCACGTCTCTCCTGCCAGGACACTTTGGCCCCGACTCTAAAAGCATGGTTCATTGTAGGTTCCAGGCCACAGTCTTGTAACGGGGCCCAGGCTTCCCTAGTCTGCAGAGATTGTTGGCCATGTTTCCTCATAGGGAAATCAGAGAAATAACCTAGGGTTAGGGTTAGGGATCTGGACCGCGGCAGGCCCGTTTGGGCAGTGCTGACACATAGGCCACGAGGGGTGGAGTTGAGGGAGAGCGCCAGGCTGAGGGTCAGCCTCTGGATTGAGGCCCATGAGAGAGCCAAACGCTGGGGGGGGCTCCTCCTGGCATGCAGTGAACTCCATCCCTGTGCGTTGGGCGCCAAGTAGCCAGGCGCGATTTCCTGCTGGACCACGGGCGGAGGCGTGTAGCAGGGCTCAAAGGTCCCCACGTTGCAGGGCTTGGGCTCTAGGCTTCCTCGGATGGAAGCCGGAAAACCCAACCTAGGTTTAGGGTTAGGGTTCGGGCCCAGGGCCTGGGCAGGCCCGATGTGGCAGTGCTGACGCATCAGCCAAAGGGAGTTGAGTTGAGGGCCGGGCACAGTCCCAGTGTCCGCTTCTGGAGTTAGGCTCAGGTGGTGTGCCTCCGATGGCTGGGGTGGCCATTTGGTGGCATGCAGCTGACTCCTGCCCTGAAGGTTTGGCCCCGACTGGGAAAGCACTGTTTCCTGCAAGTTCATGGGCAGAGTCTGGCAGTGGGCCTCAGGGGTCCCTAGTGTGCAGGGCTTGGGCCGCAGGCTTCCTCAGATGTACGCCTGATCACCTAACCTAGGGATAGGGTTAGGGCCCAGGGACTCGGGAGGTCCGACCTTCCAGATCTGCCTTGTACGGCATGGGGTATGGAGTGGAGGGCGGTGGCTGGGCTGAGTGTCCACCTCTGCATTTAGGCCCAGGTGGGCCGCCCAAGTGTGCCGTGGCCTCCCTTGGGCATGCAGCTTAGGCCTGCCCTGAGCGCTTGGCCCCAACTGGAAAGGCACGGTTTCCTCCTGGGCCATGGTTGGAGACCAGGGGCAGGGCCTGGGGACCTCAGGCTGCAGGGGTTGGACGCTAGGCTCCCTCGGATGGAAGCCAGTAATCCCAACCTAGGGTTAGGATTGGGGCCCATGGCCTCGGCAGGCCCCTTCTGGCAGGCCTGAGATGTAGGCTCCAGGGCGAGTAGTAGAAGGCAGATGGCAGGCCTAGGATCCGCCACTGGTTTGGGCCCAGGTGGGCCGCTGAAGCCTGGGGTGGCCTCCTGGTGGCATGCCCATTTCTCCTGTGCTGAGGGTTGGACATGGAATGTAACTGCTCGGTCTCCTTCAGGTTCATGACGGCAGTCCTGGAGCGGGGCTCAGGGGTCCTCGGGCTGCAGGGCTTGGGTCCTACGCTTCCTCGGATAGAAGCGGAAATCCCGACCTAGGTTGAGGGTTAGGGTTAGGGCCCAAGCTTAAGGTTATGGTTAGGGTTAGGGCCCAAGGCCACGGCAGGCCCGATCTGGCATGACTGAAGCTTAAGTCAAAGGGAATTGAGTTGAGGGCAGGTGGCACACTGAGTGTCCGCCTATGGATTTAGGCCCGGCTAGGCTTGCGAAGGGTCGGGAGGCTTTCGAGTGGCAAGCACTTTTCTCCTGCCAGGACGCTTTGGCCCCAACTCTAAAAAAACGGTTCACTGTAGCTTCCAGGGAAGAGTCTTGTAAAGGGACCCAGGATTCCCTAGTCTGCAGAGATTGTGAGCCATGCTTCCTGCCCTGGAGCCTACAGTGAACCGTGCTTTTATGGTCGGGGGCAAAATGGCCTGGCTGGACCAACGTGCACGCTACTTGTAAGCCACCCCACCCATCGCAAGCCTAGCCGGGCCTAAATCCAAAGGAGGACACTTAGCGTGCCCCCTGCCCTCAACTCAACTCCCTTTGACTTAAGCGTCATCTGGTCAAGATGGGGCTTGCCGTGACCCTGAGCCCTAACTGTATCCCTATCCCTACCCCTAAACCTAACCCTCACTCTAAACCTAGGTCGGGATATCTGGCTTCTATCCGAGGAAGCTTAGGGCCCAAGCCCTGCAGCCATGGGGACCCCTGAGCCCCGCTCCAGGACTATGATCATGAACCTGAAGGAGACCGTGCATTCACATTCATTGTCAAACATTCAGTGCAGGAGAATTTAGCATGCCAGCAGGAGGCCTCCTGGCTTTATCGGCCCACCTGGGCCCAAACCAGTGGCTGATCCTCGGCCATCTGCTCTCCCCGCTAACCTCTGAGGCCTTCATCTCAGCACTGTCAGTAGGGGCCTTCCGTGGCCCTGTGCCCTAAACCTAACCCTAAGTTGGAATTACTGGTTTCCATCCGTGGGAGCCTAGCGCCCAAGCCCTGCAGCCTGAGGACCCCGGTGCCTTGCTACCGGTCTCTACACATGGACCAGGAACAACCGTGCCTTTTCTGTCTTTCCAAAGTTAAGGGCAGGCCTAAGCTGCATGCCAAAGGGAGTCCACAGCACAACTGGGTGACCGACCTTGCCCTAAATGTCCCCTTATGGAAAATCACTCACACATAGGCTACGGACGTGGAAAACACCAATACTGAACACGGACCTGGCCTACCACACAGTGACAAAGATTCACACACATGGCCACGGGGAACCTACAAGAATAAAGGTAAGGATTAGAAACAGACAATTTGCAAAAATGCCACGCAAAAGAAAAACACACATAGAAGGTTTGTTCACCAATCCTCTACAAAGGAACAGAGTAAAACCGCAGAGACGTACTACACAGTCACCCTCAATCGTGCAACAAACCCCTCGAACGGCCCTGGCAGCTCTCCTAAGACACATACGCACACTATCTCGGCAAAAAAAACCATACCTCCCTACCACGCCCATCACACTTACCCTCAGGCCACCCCTCTCACGCATGCACACGCAGCCACAAGGCAAAAAGTACACAGTACACCCCACACCCATCCCCACAGGGATGCTCTTTGTAGCACACACAGTGGACGCACCAAAAGAATATTCATGCGGAAATACACGTGACCCATACAAAAGCTATACGTCCAGCATCCACAGCTCCTCTGAGCCCCAGGACCCACCCCACAAGTGTAAATGTAAGTTCGCCACACAGAGAGAAATTGTAGAATGGCCACCCAAAGTACAAACACATCACAGGGGAGTCACACGATGCCATTAACAAGGGATTCTAGAAAAACACCGAGAAAACACAGACACCACCCTCAATCGGGCAACACCAAAACCCATGAACATCCCGTACAACAGTCCTCGTACACACAGGCACACTAACAGGATGCCCAACACACACACCCTGGGCCTCCCACACAGAAACATCACACAGGTACATCTCAGGCCATCCTTAGCATGTAATCACACAATACCCTTTTTGCAAACCGTACATAAAACAGCCCACACACATTCCCAAATGGAACTGATTTGTAGCGCATTCCAAAACACACACAGACACAAACAGTTTACACACTGGATGAATATTCCTGCCAAAAGACGCGTGACCCATACAAAACATACATCTGAAGCTTATGCATAGCTTATTTTTTTATTTTTTTTTACATCTAAGTTTTTATTTTCTCAAAAATATTTATTTTTTCTGTGTTCCAAGATTTATTGTTCATGCACTACACCCGGTGCTCCATGCAATACGTGCCCAACTCAATACCCACCACCAGATTCGCCCAACCCCCCACACGTATTCGACAAAAACCCTCAGTTTGTTGTTCAGAGTCCACAGTTCTCATGATTCATCTCCCACTCTGATTTCCCCCCATTCAACTTCCCTTCATTCTCTTGATACCCTCCATTTTTTTTATGCTCAGCACATAAGTGAGACCATAATATAATTGCTCCTCTCTGCTCGACTTATTTCACGCCACATAATCTCTTCCATTCCCATCCATGTTGATATAAAAGTTGGATATTAGTCCTTTTTAATGGAGGCATAATATTCCATTGTATCTGTGTACCATATCTTCTTTATCCACTCATCTGTTGAAGGGCATCTTGGTTCTTTCCACAGTTTGGCAATTGTGGCCATTGTTGCTATGAACATTGGGGTACACGTAGCCTTTCTTTGTAATGCATCTGCTTCATTGGGGTAAATTCCCAGTAGTGTGATGGCTTGGTCATAGGGTAGCTCTATTTTTATATTCTTGTAGAATATCCACACTGTTTTACAACGTAGCTGCACAAGTCTGCAATCCTACCATCAGTGTAAAGGATTCCCCCTATCTCTACACCCTCTCCAACATTTGTTGTTTACTGTCTTGTTGATTTTGGCCATTCTAACTGGTGTAAGGTGGTATCTCAGTGTGATTTTGATTTGAATCTCTCTGATGGCTAAAGATGATGAGCATTTCTTCATGTGTCTGTTAACCATTTGTATGTCTTCTTTGGAGAAGTGTCTGTTCATGTCTTCTGCCTATCTTTTGATGTGATTATCGATTTTGTAACTGTTGAATTTGAGTAGTTCCTTATAATCTTAGGTATCAGACCTTTCTCTGTAGTGTCATTTGCTAATATCTCCTCTCATTCTGTGGGTTGCCTGTTTGTTTGTTGACTATTTCCTTCACTGTGCAGAAGCTTTTTATCTTGATGAAGTCCCAAAAGTTCAATTTCGCTATTATTTCCTTTACCTTTGGAGCTATGTCCTGAAAGAATTTGCTGTGGTTGATGTTGAAGAGGTTACTGCCTATGTTCTCCTCTAGGATTTTGATAGATTCCTTCTTCACATTGATGTCTTTTATCCATTTCGACTTTATCTTCGTGTATGGTGTAAGAGAATGGATAAGTTTCATTCTTCTACATAGAGCTCTCCAATTTTCACAGGACCATTTATTGAAGAGACTGTCTTTTATCCACTGAATATTTTTTCCTATTTTCTCAAAGATTATTTGAACATAGAGTTCGGGTCCATATCTGGGCTCTCTATTGTGTTCCACTGGTCATGTGTCTGTTTTTGTGCCAGTACCATGCTGTCTTGGTGATCACAGCTTTGTAGTAAAGCTTGAAATCGGGCAATGTGATGCCACCAGTTTGGTTTTTCTTTTTCAGCATTTGATTTTCAATTCGATGTCCTTTCGGGTTCCATATAAATTTTAGGATTGTTTGTTCCAGGCCTTGGAAAAAATCCTGTGGATATCTTCTCCCATTCTGTGGGTTGCCTGTTTGTTTTGTTGACCATTTCCTTCGCTGTGCAGAAGCTTATCTTCATGAGGTCCCAAAAGTTCAATTTTGCTTTTGTTTCCTTTGTCTTTGGAAGATAGTTGCAAATGACACTAAAGGCAAAGGTCTGATATCTAAGATCTATGAAGAACTCCTCAAACTCAACACTCATAAAACCGATAATTACATCAAAAGATGGGCCGAAGACATGAACAAACACTTCTCCAAGGAAGACCTACATATGGCTAAGAGACACATGAAGAAATGTTCATCATCTTTAGCCATCAGGGCGATTCAAATCAAAATCATACTGAGATATCACCTTACACCAGTTAGAATGGCCAAAATCAATAGGACAGTAAACAAATGTTGGAAAGGGTTTGGAGAAAGGGGCACCCTCTTACACTGTTGGTGGGATTGCAAGCTGGTACAGCCACTTTGGAAAACAGTGTGGAGATTCCTCACGAAATTATAAATAGAGCTACCCTATGACCCTGCCATCACACTACTGAGTATTTACCCCAAAGAGGCAGATGCATTACCAAGAATGGCTACATGTACCCCAATGTTCATAGCAATGACCACAATTGCCAAAGTGTGGAAAGAACCAAGATTCCTTTCAACAGATGAATGGATAAAGAAGATATGGTACATATCCACAATGGAATATTATGCCTCCATTAGAAAGGATGAATATCCAACTTTTGTATCAACATGGATGGGACTGGAAGAGATTATGTGGAGTAAAATAAGGCAAGCAGAGAGAGCCAATTACCTTATGGTCTCACATGCTGAGCATAAAGAAAAACATGGAGGGCATTATAAGAAGGAAGGGAGGGGTGAATGGGGGGAAAACAGAAGGGGAGATGAGCCATGAAAGACTGTGGACTATGAGCAACAAACTGACGGTTTTGGAGGGGTGGGGCATGGGGCTGGGCGAGACTGGTGGTGGGTACTGAGGAGGGCACGTATTGCATGGAGCACTGGGTGTGGTGCAAAATAATAAATCTTGTAACATTAAAAAAATAAAATAAAAAAATAAAATAGGTAAGATGGCGGAGAGATAAGAGAAACTGTTGCAACCTGTCCCCAAAAGTGAGCTTGATTTCTGCCAGACCACGTTGAACACCCATGAAATCAGCCGGAGGAGCAAGACTTTTCACTTCTGGATCTCTACGGGAGCAGAGGACAGCAGAAGAGAGGAAAGCAAAATGGGAACACTCGAAACAGCAACAGAGGAAAAACAAAAGGGGGAAGGAGCCACCAGAAGAAGCGCAAGGACAGTAATACCCCAAAGGAAAGCACCAGGTGGTTGTGGAGAAGCAATAATTTAGAGCCCGGTTAAAAACACTTAAAAAGAGCATAAGGTTCTGAGGAGCAGGGAGTGGAAGGGAGTGGGCATAAGCACAAGCCTGGACCCACGCCCCCAGGAAGGATAACGCCCGCCTCAAAGAAAGACAAGTGGGGGGCAGGGACCTGCTCCCCGCACCATTTTGTGGGCCGGGTGTGCGCTCCTGAAAGCACCTTAGAGAATCTACCGTGGTCCCAGAGCCCACAGCTTTTCTCCGTGTACAGCGCTCTCTAGATGGTGCAACACCAAAAGAAAGAACTGCGCCGTCTGCAGGTGCAGTAATATTAGCAAGATCTGGCCACACCCCGCCGCGGCCTAGAGCCCCTAGTGCAGGAGAGCGAGCTTAGTCGCGCGGAGCCGCCAAACTGCTGAGTTCTTGCAGCCTGGAAAGGCAGCTGTGGCTGCGCTGGGAGATTTGCGGAGGGGAGTGTTCCTTCTGGTCCACCCAGAGGGGAGCAGATTGCGGCTCTGTGACGGAGTGGTAGTACAGACAGGCAGATTCCTCCCTTAGACTCTCTGAAAAGGAGAAAAAGGTACAAAAGGCCAAAAGCATTCAGAGAGCTAAAGACTGAGAAACCGGGTTCCACAGAGCTCTGCCCCTTGATTGGGGGGCAGGGTGACACAATCCAAGCAAGATTAACTGGAAAACAACTGGCCAGGACCCTACCCCAGAAGACAAATAAAAAAAAAAAAAGACTATAACCACAGAGTCACCATAAGACTTTTAAACCTCCTACATTAGGGGAAATCAATATATTAAGTGCTTGAGAATACCTTCAAATTTGTATCTTTCATATATACAAGGTTTTTTTTCTATTCACTTTTTTTATTCACTTGTTTTCACATTTCTTGGTTTGACTTTGTTTTTTTGTTTTGATTTTTTAAACTACTTAACATTATATCTGGAGGCTTAATACAATGATAGATTACTGTCCTCACACACGAGGAGCTATAACCAACCTCACATTTTATCCTGTCAGAGTTTATGCTTATTTGCTTTTGTTCTGGTATTATAGAAAAACTTATTCCTGGGGTTCATTCTTACTAGGGTCTTTTATTTCTTGTCAGCTACTCTCGTCCGTCTATATGTTCTTGTTGGTCAACATACTTCATAATCTTATTGTTGGGGCCCATTCTGGCTGAGACCTCCTCTTTTTCTGTTTCTCTCTATCTTTTCTCTGTTTCTCTCTTTTTTATCCTTATTCTTTCTTTTTGGTTGTGAATCCCAATTGCTCCTAAAACTTCCAGAGTGCACCCTGCATGGATCGTGGCTGAAATATCCAACTACATATCGTCTCACCCGCCTCCCATCAAAATAACTAGGAGGAGGAACACCCAACAGAGGAAGAACCCAGAGACTGCACCCTCTCCCTCAGAACTATTAGACATGGACATTGACAGCTTGTCAGAAAGGGAATTCAGGCTGACAATTATCCAGGTAATGGTTAGGATCAATGACAATAGAGAATCTCTAAGGGCAGAAATGAAATCCAGCATAGCCGATGTAAGAAGTGCTATCAGTGAGATCCAATCCAATCGAAGTAGTTTAAAACCTGGAGTTCTGGAAAAAGAGGATAGAATTAGTGATCTAGAGGATAAAATGATGGAGAAGAAAGGGCGGGAAGACAGCTGGCGCAAACTGCTCACGAGTCATGAGGAGAGACTTATGGAAATAAATGACACCATGAAACATTCCAATCCCAGAATTATTAGAATCCCAGAGGGGGTAGAGAA
The DNA here is from genome assembly GCA_028646535.1 of Procyon lotor. NCBI lineage: Eukaryota > Metazoa > Chordata > Mammalia > Carnivora > Procyonidae > Procyon > Procyon lotor. The sequence continues at coordinate 3,722 of JAQQSY010001279.1, read as the reverse complement.
AGAAGACTAGAAGAAAAAGCTGACCAAATTCTGAATGAAAATTTCTCCAGTCTGGGGAATGAAACAAGGGTACGTGTCCTAGAGGCAGAAAGGACACCTGCCAAGATCAATGAGTCTAGAAATACAGCGAGACACATAATAGTAAAATTTGCAAATTATGATTTTAAACATGAGGTCCTGAGAGAAAGTAGGGGGAAGAAATCCCTTACATATGGAGGAAGACCCATCAAGAATAAAGTCAGACCTGCCCACAGAAACCTGGAAGCCAGAAAGGGCTGGCAAGACATATTCAAGGCACTAAATGAGAAGAATATGCAGCCAAGAATACTTTATCCAGCAAGGCTGACATTCAAAATGGATGGAGAGATAAAGAGTTTCCAAGATCGGCAAGGATTAAAGGAGTAGGTGACCAAGAAACTGGCACTCCAGGAAATATTAATGGGGGCTCTAGAAAAGTAGAGCGAACCCATGAGTGACTTAGAACAGAAATTTACAATCAGTAGAAACAAGGGCTACACAGGCAACATAATGTCAATAAACACTTATCTTTCAATAATCACTCTCAACGTGATGGCATAAACGCTCCCATAAAAAGGCACAGGGCTGCAGAATGGGTAAAACGGAAGAACCCATACATATGCTGTCTACAAGAGACTCATTTGGAACCAAAGATACATCCAGACTGAAAGAGAAAGGATGGAGAACCGTCTTTCATGCCAATGGGCCTCAAAAGAAAGCTGGGGTAGCAATTCTCCTATCAGATAAATTAGATGTTCAGCTAAAGACTGTAGTCAGAGATACAGAAGGACATTACATCATTCTGAAAGGGTCTAGCCTCCAAGAAGATCTGACAATTGTAAACATTTATGCCATCAATATAGGAGCAGCCAACTAAATAAATCAACTGTTAATCAAAATAAAGAGTCACATTTATAGGAATACAATCATACTAGGAGATCTTAATACACCACTCTCAGTAACAGACAGGTCATCTAAACAGAAAAACCAATAAAGAAACAAGAACTTTGAATGACACATTGGACCAGATGGACCTCATAGATATTTACAGAACATTCCACCCTAAAAAAACAGAATACTCATTTTTCTCGAGTGCACATGGAACGTTCTCCAGAATAGACCACATCCTGGGCCACAAATCAGGACTCAACCAATACCAAAAGTTTGAGATGATTCCTTGCATTTTCTCAGACCACAATGCTCTGAAACTGGAACTCAACCACAATAGGCAGTTTGGAAGCAACTCAAACACTTGGAGATCAAAGATCAACATGCTCAAGAATGCTGAGATCAACTAGGAAATCAAAGATGAACTTAATTCATGGAGACCAATGAAAATGAAGACACATCGATGCAAAACCTATGGGACATGGCAAATGCAGTCCTAAGGGGGAAATACATAGCCATCCCAGCCTCACTCAAAAAAATTGAAAAATCTCAAATACGCCAGCTCTCCTTACACCTCATTGTACTGGAAAAACAACAACAAAAGAAGCCAACCCCACTCACAAGAAGGGAAATAATAAAGATCGGTTAGAAACTAGAGAAACAGTAGAATGCATCAATAAACCCAAAAGTTGGTTTTTTGAAAGAACCAATAAGATTGATAAGCCACTGGCCAAACTCATCCAAAAGAAAAGAGAGAGGACCCGAATTAACAAAATTAAGAATGAAAAGGGAGAGACCCCAACTAATCTAAAGGAAATAGAAACAATCATCAGAAATTATTATCAACAACTATATGCCAATAAGTTAAACAACCTGGAAGAAATGGATGCATTCCTGGAAACACACAATCTTCCAAGACTGAAAAAGGAAGAAATTGAAAACCTGAATAGAACAATATCTAGTAATGAGATTGAAGCAGTGATCAAAAACCTCCCCAAAAACAAAAGTCCAGGAGCAGACGGATTCCCTGGGGAATTCTACCAAACCTTCAAGGAAGAAATAATACCTATCCTCCTGAAACTGTTTCAAAAAATAGAAACAGAAGGAAAACTTCCAGATTCTTTCTATGAAGCCAGCATTACCCTGATCCCCAAACCAGGCAAAGGCCCTACCAAAAGGAGAATTTCAGACCAATATCCCTGATGAATATGGATGCCAATATTCTCAACATGATCCTAGCTAATAGGATCCAACAGCACATTAAAAAGGTTATTAATCACGACCAAGTGGGATTTATCCCTGGGATGCAAGGGCGGTTCAACATTCACAAATCAATCCATTTGATAAAACAAATCAGTAAGAGTAGAAGAACCACGTGGTCCTCTCCATTGATGCAGAAAAAGCGTTTGACAAAATTCAACATCCATTCCTGATTAAAACTCTTCAAAGTCTAGGGATAGAAGGAACATTCCTCAACATCATCAAGTCTATCTATGAAAAGCCCACAGCAAATATCATTCTCAGTGCGGAAAAGCTGAAAGCCTTCCCTTTGAGATCAGGAACATGATAAGGATGCCCACTCTCACCACTCTTGTTCAACATAGTGCTAGAAGTCTTAGTGACAGCAATCAGACAACAAAAAGAAAGAAAAGGTATTCAAATTGGCAATGAAGAAGTTAAACTTTCTCTCTTTGCAGATGACATGTTACTCTATATGGAAAACCCAAAAGACTCCACCCCCAACTACTAGAACTCATACAGCAATTCAGTAATCTGGCAGGATACAAAATCAATGCACAGAAATCAGTGGCTTTCCTATACACTAAGAAAGAAACTGTGGAAAGAGAAATTAGGGAATCTATTCCATTTACTATAGCACCAAAAACCATAAGATACCTGGGAATAAACCTAACCAAAGAGGCGAAGTATCTGTACTCGAAAAACTACAAAACGCTCAGGAAAGAAATTTAAGAAGATACAAAAGGTGGAAAAGCATTCCATGTTCCTGGATTGGAAGAATAAATACTGTGAAAATGTCTATACTGCCCAGAGCAATCTATACCTTCAATGCCATCCCGATCAAAATTCCACTGGATTTCTTCAAAAGCCTGGAACAGAGTCCTAAAATTTATATGGAACCAGAAAAGATCCCAGATCGCTAAGCAAATGCTGAAAAAGAAAAACCGAGCTGGGGGCAACACATTGCCCGATTTCAAGCTTTACTATAAAGTGGTGATCAACAAGACAGCATGGTACTGGCACAAAAACAGACACATACACCAGTGGAACAGAATAGAAAGCCCAGATATGGACCCGCAACTCTACGGTCAAATAATCTTTGACAAAGCAGGAAAAAATATCCAGTGGCAAAAAGAAAGTCTCTTCAATAAATGACGCTGGGAAAATTGGAAAATATGTAGAAGAATGACAGTTGACCATTCTCTTACATCATACACAAGGATAAACTTGAAATGGATAAAAGACCTCAACGTGATGCAGGAATCTATCAAAATCCTAGAGGAGAACATAGGCAGTAACCTCTTCGACATCTGCCACAGCAACGTCTTTCAGGACATGTCTCCAAAGATGAAACAAAAGCGAAATTGAACTTTGGGACTTCATCATGATAAAGAGCTTCTGCACAGCAAAGGAAACTGTCAACAAAACAAACAGGCAACCCACAGAATGGGAGAAGATATTCACAATGACACTACAGACAAAGGTCTGATATCTAAGAACTGTAAAGAATTCCTCAAACTCAACACTAACAAAACCAATAATTACATCAAAAGATGGGCAGAAGACATGAACAGACA
>JAQQSY010001278.1:0-14511 GCA_028646535.1 Procyon lotor | reverse complement strand
AGGCAGCTGATTAAGCCTGCCTGGCTCTAGACTTCTACTCTTACTATTGAGCCTGAGCAGGTAGATGAGTGGTTACCAAGAATGTCTACAATATTTATTTCCATCCATGACCTAGATCATTCTCTTTTCAAGAAACATTCCATCTTGATTATTGGAAGACAAATGGATATTATATTCTTATAGCAGTGTGGGGAAAGAGCTCCTACTGCCTCTGCTGATAGCCCATTTTCTGTGTAACAACTTTTTTGGTTACAAACTTCTATATTAGACCCAATCTAGTTCTGCTAGTTTAATCTCATACTGTTGAAATTTCAACCCCTCCTCACTTTGTTGAAACTGGAGAACAGCTTGTGAGCAATCTCTTGATAATAACTTTCCATATGTCTGAAACAGTCTTTTTATTTTCAAAGTAATTAATCCCCTTCCCCTTTTTTACACTTTATTGTATTTCCCAGGTCTTTACATATCTTTGTCTCCCTATAGATCCTTTTTAAGCATTTCCTATTTTTCTGGGGAAATTATACCTTTGTAGATTTACCAATACTAAACACAGTGTGTCATAGTCATCATGCATGTGTTCTGTACTCAGTGTTGTATAATTCTACTTGCAGAGAGATTTCAGGGATGTAACTGGTTCACTTGTATTATATGCTGCAGCAACCTAGAGAGAAACCATTTAATTTTTGCTAAATTCAGATTTAAGTAGAGGTTTTTTTTAGAAGTTGAAGTTTATTACTTCCCTATTGACTTTGTATTTAGCTTCAAATTAGGCAGAGTGGTGAACTTGTGTGATTATGAGATAGTAAAATTCAATAACCTAAAATCATATGTCTTTTGCTATATTTCTTTAAGAATACAGATAAAGTATCAACTTATTTATTTTTAAATGATCTGTGAAACTATGGCTGCATTAACTTACATCCTCTAGAGACAGAGTATATAGAAGTGCATGTATTTATCTCTCAAGAGGAATAAAAATGTAGTTTGGAAGCACTGGGACAGTACTCTGATATGTTTTGAAAGTATTTTAACAATCAAAGAAATTTCCCACATTGGGGGAAATGTGGCATCATGAGATGGTGTCATGGGTCAGAGAAAATTCAAGAGGAGGAAAATCTGCCTTTACTGTCATTTAGTCTCAGTTTAAAGTTGGAACAAAAAAGATGGGCAGCAAATCTCTATAGAGATAAAAATTGACTGTGGGAAGACATTTGGTCAAGATGTGCACTGTTGCTTATGTAATGATAGATGGACTTCAGACAATGTGATACTAAATCAGCTAAATGTGTGATCAAATGAGAACAGGGACTATGGAAATCCTTGGAAACTAGTACAGTAACTGGCATCAGGTGTTTTTTAAAACCTTCAGACTTGTATTCAGTGGTCGGTTCTTTCCAGGTACTTTAGCCCATTTGCATTTACCAGATGAGCTATGCAAAGCATACCACTCACTTTTTTGGCTCCGCTTTATTGCCCTAAAGTTTTCTGTGCTCCAACTAGTCATTCCGCTTTCCCCTTAACCTTTACAACACTGATATTTTTACTGTTTCCATAGTTTTGCCTTTTCAAGAATGTCATATAGTTGGAAACTCTCAGTGACTAGCCTTTTCAGATTTGCTTTTTTTGATAAATCATCCTCATCCTTAACCTCACACTACCCCCAAAGGAAACAGCCAAACTCTTCTTAAGATTCAATAGATAAAGGGATGATTTTCAGATCATCTTGTTAAGTAGTAAGTGTGACTTGGACATGATAATAAGGCTTGAGAATAAAAAATGAGAAGGAGAACTTATAGGTCTAAGAGAGAGATACTGATGGGTTGAGTTAAGAATAAGCAGGAAAAGATGGGGATAAAACACAAGTGTAAATGTGGGCATAAATGGAAAAAAAAAGATGAGAGGGCAAGAGGTAGAGGTGTGGAGAATGTAGGTGGATTTGTTTGGGAGAATAGGAATTAGTCAAAAGGCTTTATGTATAAAAAGTAAAATTACTTATTTATTATGTTACTAATAAAGAGTTGAATTGGATTAAGTAGACACAATCTCTCTGACTTTATTCATTCCTTCAATAAATATTTTCTGAGTGCTGTTATGTGCCAGGCACTGTGGTAGGCACTAAGAATAAGTGAAGAATGTAGTCATGATTTTTGCCCTCTTGGGGTTTAAAACGTGATGGGGACTTACTGGTTATTCTTTTTGCCTCTCTTGCCTGTCACCTTCCTTTTCCCTCAAAATCTTCGCCTTGCTTTGAATGCTGCTAATAGCATCCTCTGGGCTTGTAAACTGGCTTCTCTTTGCCAAGAGAACCATCAGAGGAATTCAGAAGGCATGAGGAAAAATAAATCAGGGTATGATTTTCCTGATCCTTTCCTCAACTGTGTTCTTTTAATGCATTTTATCATGGCTACAGTTACTATAGTTGCTTTGTGGGGTCCCAGCCCTCTCCATATATCCAGTTGTCCCTGGTTCTGATGATGCCATCTCCTCTTCCTCCTTCATTATGGCTTAAGTGTGGGAATGACTTCCTGTTATCACTAGTCTATAAATGCTTCAGTTTCTTTTATTGGTTCTTTGCTCATTGATCTTCAACTTATGCCTTTACTAAACTCTTTTGAACCATAAGGGTTTGATCCTGTTTCCACCTGGATTTCTGACTGATCCGGGGTGGGGGGGAGAATTAGAGAAACTCCTATGTGAATAATTTAATAATTTAAAACTGTATTAGGGTTATGATGAAAAAACACAAATATTTAGATAGAGAATAATGACTGTCAGTTACATAAAGTAGTCACAACTGGCGTCCTTAGAAGGTAATATTTAAGTTGAGGCCAGAAGGTAAGGGGGAGCTAGGATGGGAAGAAAGAGAAGAGTGTTCCCCATAGAGGGAACAAGTGTAAAGGCCATGAGATAACAAAGGTCTTGGCATCCTCTATGCCAGAATTTGGTTATAATACTCTATGAAGAACATTTGATTAAAACATTATGTGGACTTGGGTGCCTGGGTGGCTCAGTCAAGTTAGGCTTCTACCTTTGGCTCAGGTCACAATCCTGGAGTCCTGGGATCAAACCCTGAGTAGGGCTCCCCACTCTTTGGAGTCTGCTTCTCTCTCTTCCTGTGCCACTGCCCTACATGTGCCCATTCTCTCTCTTTCTCTCAAATAAATACATAAAATCTTAAATAAAACAAAGCATTGTGTGGACAGAATGACAGGGGGAATCAGCTTGGCAAGGTCCTGATTGGTATCTAGTGACAGATAATAAAGTTCATGGACAGTCCACCAGAAAATTATGTCCTTGTTAAAGTGTGAAGCAGCTCAGGTGATTTGTGGGAACTAAGCAGATGCTCAGGTATTAGTTTGAAATTTCTGTGATTATGTTGGTATGCAATAAAGATCTATTCCATGTGACAGTGTACTCTAAAAGAATTAACGCATATAAAGATGTTATATTTTAAATTTTGTTTACTTTCATCAGTGGTAGTTTTCTTTTTCTTTTCCTTCTCTTTTTAAAATTTTATTTATTTGAGAGAGAGAATGAATCAGAGAGAGGACACAAGCAGGGGGAAGGGCAAAGGGAAAGGGGGAAGCAGATACCCTATTGAACAGGGAGCCTGATTTGGGGCTGGATCCCAGGACCCCAAGATCATGACCTGAGCAGGTGCTTAACCCACTAAGCCACCCAGGCACCCCATGTTTTTTCTTCATATCATGACACTTCATAAAAAGAAAATCAAATGAGCAACAGAGACTTTCTTGACAGATTGTATGTCTTTATATTCCAACCCCTTTTTTATATACTTATGTTGGGGGGAGATGAGGAGAAGAAGTAACAAAGGAGTGGAAAAGTTGAAGAAAATAAAGTATTTAAATAACATAATTAGGGGCACCTGGGTGGCTCAGTGGGTTAAAACCTCTGCCTTCAGCTCAGGTCATGATCTTAGGGTCCTGAGATTAAACCCTGCATCAGGCTCTGTGCCCAGCAGGAAGCCTGCATCCCCCTCTCTGCCTACCTCTCTGCTTACTTGTAATCTCTCTCTCTCTGTCAAATAAAATAAAATCTTAAAACAACAACAACAACATAATTTGACTGTTGGATTCCACCTAGAATGAAAGGGACTTTAAGGATCAATTTATTAAACATATTTCAAGAATTCTAAAAGCAAACACATCTAACTTATTAAATAAGGTTGCCTGGGGAAATATCTCATATTGTTTTTTTCTCTATAAATCCATTCCTGTAATTTGTTTTACAATATGACCTTCCGTTAGTGCAAATTCTGGCATTTAAGAATTATTTAATTGCAGGATATATGAAAACCTATGGAATCAAGCCAAAACATATTATTTTTGTATTTATCAGAATTGAAATGATTACTCAGGACATTTTCAGGCATATTTGACACCACAATATGAGCAAATGGTGAAAAACAAGACTTTTAAGGTATCACTTAATTATATGCATTTAACCAATATCTTTTGGTTTGGATGCCTTCCTCAGGTATCAGCCCAAATACTTCCTAGATGAATTTTAAGTTCTTGAAATATATTTCTACTTATAGACATACTTTGCTTAAAAATGGACCACATGACAACTTATTTTGTTTTTTGACTATTATGATCATCTTCTACTTAGATTTATTTTTTTAAAGATGTATTTATGTATTTTAGAGAGAGAGAGAGCCCATGAACAGGAGGCACATTGAGAGAGAGAATCTCAAGCAGACTCCATGCTGAGTGTGAAGATCAATGCAGGCTCCATATCCACCCTGAGATCACAATTGAACAGAACCAAGAAGATGGATGCTTTACTTGCTGCTCTACCCAGGCAGCCTACTTCTACTTAGAATAAATAGAATTGCACATGTATGCATTTAATTTCAATCTGTTTTGAAATTTAAAAAAAGAAACCATGGTTTTTAACTATGTTTGCACCCTCAACCTCTTCTTACTAGCTGAATTTTTCATAGTTACTAATATTTTCCTCAACCCTAAGCTAAACCTACTTTAAGCACATTTACATAGCATGTTTCATCTTCAAGTGTGTTATAGCTAGGTTGTGGGAGCTAGCTCACCACAACTTAAGTTAAATGATTAGTAAATCTGATAGAAATGCATTTATGCAAATTTTAATTATAGAGTCTAGAAAGGAACCTGAGGTCTCATCACCCTAAAAAACAAAACCAAAAGCAAAACAACACACTGTTTAAAATAAATCATAATACTCTAATCAAATATAATCAAAATCTCACTGCTGCATCTATGCTCAATATTATAAATTTATATTATAAACATCATTGACAAGTGATTATATATCATAAGATTTAAACCCTCAGAAATAGGATCATTAAATATAGCAGTCATTATAGTGTGATATAAATCATCTTTCTGATTTGGAGAATGATTGCATGTATGTATTGACAGCTGGTGCTATTATGTTAACATTCTTTGTGTGTTTGTGTGTGTGTGTGTGTGTGTGTGTTAACATTCTTTCAGGGGTTACTAATGTAATCAATTGGTTCACCGCAATTATCATCTTTATGCTTTTTAGGCTATTGTCTCATTATATCTTATCAGAATCTATATCCTCTGCATGAAGTGCAGATAGCTCTTTATCTTTTTATCCACTTTTTCTTTATATTATTGCTGAATGAAATTTAAGAAGGACATTGGAGGGGCGCCTGGGTGGCTCAGTGGGTTAAGCCTCTGCTTTCAGCTCAGGTCATGATCTCAGGGTCCTGGGATTGAGCTCCACATCAGGCTTTCTGCTCGGCGGGGAGCCTGCTTCCCCCTCTCCCTCTGCCTGCCTCTTTTCCTACTTGTAATCTCTGTGTCAAATAAATAAATAAATAAATCTTAAAAAAAAAGGACATTGGAAATTTAAGACATGTAGGCAAAGACATGTAAAGCTCTTCTTTTATTTAAAGTTTTCTTTACGTTAAAATAGCAAAACTACATACATTATTGTTCATAGAAAGCACTAGAAAGATCATTATAATTGGTTACTTCATCAGTTCCCCTCCCCTCCCCCGCCCCCTTTTTAATGAATAGCCACCAAGAAGCTTCTGGGGAAATGAAATCTAACAAATATTAAATAAACAAAAAAAAATTAATAAACAATTGTGTCTAATTGTGGAAGAATATGTACTTACTTGCCAAGTGCAAAGCATTCCATTTTAACAGTTGTTCCCTTAGCAGCTGTAACCGTGAAAGGAAAATGGACGTCAATTTTCGGCTCATATTCTCCCATCACACCTGGGAAATAAGGAATATTCTTTAAGCATAAAATGAATGTCACAATTCCCTTCCAATTCTGGAAATGTTATTGAAGAGTGCTGTGGTTTGGTTGTTAATGTCTGTTTGATGACTGCTAAATTTTGGATGCATTGAAATAAGAAGTATACTTAGACGCAATCTGAAATCCCAGTCTTTTTTTTTTTTTAAAGATTTTATTTATTCCACAGCGAGAAACACAGCGAGAGAGGGGACACAAGCAGAGGGAATGGTAGCAGGAGAAGCAGGCTTCTTGCCGAGCAGGGAGCCCGATGCGGGGCTTGATCCCAGAACCCTGGGATCATGACCTGAGCCTGCCTTTAAGGCAGCCGCTTAACGACTGAGCCACCCAGGCGCCCTGAAATCCCAGTCTTTTAAGGATTGGACATCATGTATGTTCAATACCATTTTAAATAATAATAACTGGAAATGTTAGTCCACACGGGAAATAAAGAAATATGAACATTTCCATGGTAAGTAATTATTGTTGCTTTTTTTCTACATAGGCAAAAACTTTATCATTGTCATTTAAATGAGTATTTATTCATTAAGTCAACATACATTTATTGAATATCTATAATATTCAAGCATTTTGCAAGCATTATGGGAGTTATAAAGATAAATCAGTCATGGACTGTGCTCTCAAACACTCAGCAAGTGTATTCTTAGAGAAAGAAACAACATATACTCAAGTACGGAAGAAGAGTTATATATAAAAATAACTGTAGGGGCACCTGGGTGGCTCAGTGGGTTAAAAGCTCTGCCTTCGGCTCAGGTCATGATCTCAAGGTCCTGGGATCGAAATCCACATCGGGCTCTCTGCTCAGCAGGGAGCCTGCTTCCCACCCCCTCTCTGCCTGCCTCTCTGCCTACCTGTGATCTCTCTCTCTGTCAAATAAATAAATAAAATCTTAAAAAAAATAAAAATAGCTGTAAACAAAAATAGGAAGAGATGAATGCCATGAACAAGATATCCCTAAGTATTATGTATATTTGAGGCACTTACAGGAATAGTTAGGATTTGAGTAAGTAGGAAAATGATAGGAGAAAAAGTAAATGAAACTGTTAAGAATAAAGACAAAATGAGGGGAAACTATCAGAGTAGGAATATCAGGTTTTCTGGCATGTTGGTATGTGAAGGGAAATAATACTAGGCAAATTTGGAAATATAAATGGAGTGCAAAAAAATAGAGGGCCTTGATTATCAGAGTAAGATATTCAAATATTAATCTGTAAATAATTTGGACTACTGAGGTTTTGAATAGGAGAATGGTAATTTGCTGAGATGTATATCCTGAAATTGAAGCAGAGACCATTAAATCAATTACATTATTTCAACAAAGCAATGTAGAAAGAATAAAAGCCCAGACTTGAATTATGGTGGTTAAAAAAAAAGAGAGAGAGAAGAAGCACTACATGAAAACAAAACAAAACAAAACAAAACAAAACAAAACAAAACACAAGAAAAATAAAACACAAGGAAGAATTGAGATTGGCTCTCAGTAAGGGGGGTTGCTGAGGACAGGCGTGTGATCCTTTTCAATAATGACATTAAGGTTTCTAGCTTCAGAGGCTGGGTGATGTGAATGAAAGGAACAAGAACATAGCTACAGTAGAAAATTGGATGACGGGGCGCCTGGGTGGCTCAGTGGGTTAAAGCCTTTGCCTTCAGCTCAGGTCATGATCTCAGAGTCCTGGAATCGAGCCCCACATCGGGCTCTCTGCTCAGCAGGGAGCCTGCTTCCCCCTCTCTTTCTCTGCCTGCCTCTCTCTGCTTACTTGTGATATCTCTCTCTCTCTCTCTGTGTCAAATAAAGAAATAAAATCTAAAAAAAAAAAAAAAAAAGAAAGAAAATTGGATGACTTTCATTTTAGGAGTACTGAGTTTGATACTTATAAGAAAATCAGATGAAAGAATCTGACCAGTTAACACAATGAGAGAATGAAGCTCTAAATGAATTCTGACAGGTGATAGACAGTGTCATCATTTAGAGGTGGCAGTTGAAGCTGTGAGATTGGATAAAGCTTTCACCTATCAAAGATTTAGCTAGGCTTGGTGAATTCCAGTCCTAGTTCCCTCACTAGCTAGCCAGGAGCTAATTCCCTCCTGCAATTTTTAGGAGATCCCTGTGTATAAAATACTACAGAGAGTACAGGTATATTTTTTTTTTAAATTTCATTTTATTTTTTCAGTGTCCCAAGATTCATTGTTCATGCACCATACCAGCAAAGGCAGTCCTAAGGGGGGAATAACCATCCAAGCCTCGCTCAAAAAAATTGAAAAATCCTGAATACACCAGCTCTCTTTACACCTTAAAGAATTGGAAAACCAACAACAAATTAAGCCAACCCACACACAAGAACACAGGTATAATTTAGTGCAGATGTTTCTCTAGGCAGCTTGTGTGTGTTTGGGGATGTCTGTGTTTATGGACATAAGTACACATATGTACACATATAGGTCCATGTGCATGTGTGTAATCCCTTTTTGTATGTGTGTGAGATGAGAGGGGAGAGGAGAGGAAAAAACCTAAAGTAAGAAAAATGATACAAGATATAAAGGCAAGATGCACGGGACATGCAAAGGGAGAAAAGGTTATTGTTGGCAAAGAAAACCTTTATGTGTTCATTTATTATCTATATTATTAATTTGATATGGGCCTTGAAGAATGAATGTGACCAACTTTAGATGGAAAGTGTTTAAGTTAACTGAGGACAAGAACATTATCTTTGCTTTTTTTGTGTGTGCTAGTTTTTTGCGAAGCAATCATAAACAAAATATCACTGATATTTGCATCAAAGAGATTGGGCTTCTGGACATGGCTCTGCTAATGACTTAGAATGTTCCATCTCAGATAGGTCGATGAATTCTGTGTCTCATTCCTTTTAATCTATAAACAAAGGGAACAGAAGAGAATTGCCATTAACGTAATGTCTTACTCTAACAAGCAGCTTCCTTAATTGCTTTCTAGTCCAATGTTCACTGAGCACCATGAGCCTGATGTATAGCAAGTGAATTGAGAGATTAGTCCTATATCAAAACAAATGTTTAAGCACTTCTCTTTCTGCTCCTCAATACTGTTTACTTCTTCTATTTCTTTAATCCTCCGCCATACTTTCCAACTTCTTTTATTTCCTCACATCTTTTTTATTTTTTCCTGTATCTTTCCTGAATAGCAGGATTTGACCTGCCAGTGATACCTGGGTGATTGTATTCAATGATGAGAAGTTTATCTTGAAAGCCCTCTTACTTGTTATAACGTCCCTCATATGAGGACTTTCAAGCATACTGTTCAGTGTCTAGGCCCACCTGAATCAGTCTCTAAATTTAGCTTGCAAGCCCCCTATCCACCCTTCACATTGATTCTTTACTATTCTTGTTTCATGTCCATCTGTTAATCTGAAGATTTAATAATACATGATTTATCATGATGCTAATTAAGCTTAATACTCTACTTGCATGGGTCCCTGTGAGTGCTAGAAGTTGTTTAGCACCATAAAATGTTGTAGGAAGGCAATAAAACTGAGGCTGAATTTAGGGAATATTTCTATGTAATTATTTTTAGTAAATTATTTAAAAAGTTCTCAGAAAAAAAAAAAAACCTGAATCTCCAAAGCTGCAGTAATCTGTTTTGATTTCTTCTCTTACCATAAGTAAAAATTCCCTTTAGAATCCACTTTTTAAAGATTTTTATTTATTTATTTGATAGAGAGAGATCACAAGTAGGCAGAGGCAAAGAGAAGGAAGCAGGCTCCCTGCTAAGCAGAGAGCCCAATGCGGGGCTTGATCCCAGGACCCTGAGATCAGTCAAAGGCAGAGATTTTAACCCACTGAACCACCGAGGCACCCCTAGAATCCACTTTTATGCTAATACTTTTATATTATGTTTTTAAAGAGGGTCCTATAAAAAATAAATAAAAATAAATAAAAGGGTTCTGCAATTGTACATTTCAGGCCCTTTAATAACTGGATCTGCCTCTGCATTATATCAAAGTATTACCAATATTATTGGCTAGTAGTAGTTAAACCCATGCATTATCTCTCTTCTCTTTCACATAATATTTGTGAAGTGCAAAGAAATTCTTTTACAGCTTTCATCCCTAAGAATGACTCAAAGGATAGGCATTTCTGGGAGTGATTTTGTCTAGGTAGGGCCTTCTCGTGTTTCTCAAATGATCCCATATGGCAAAAGACAATGTTAAGCCTCACTTCAGGGACCAAAAAGTTTGCTAATATTTCAAATAGATAGTAAAAATAAAATTAAAAGATTATGTAAGATGTTTCAAATTATATTATCTAATTCGAGCTTCACTGTAAATAATAACTGGCTCTTTCTAATTTTACCATAATGGTGATGATATAAGGACAGATGAGAAAGGTATTTAGACATGTCTTGTTCTTTAACAATTGAATGCATTCAGTAATTAAGTTTTGCTCTCTATTTCATGGAATAATTATGTTAGAATTAAAGCCCACCTTAGCGAATATAGTTCACCCCCCCTTTTTTTTCTAAGATGAGAGAGTTAAATGTCAAATAGGTCAGGTAACTGGCCCAAGGCCCTATAGAATGCTGTTGGTGGAAATGGGCAAAGATAGGAATTTTCTGACCTCAGGTCCTTAATAGCTATTTTCTTGACATCACTGTTGAGGAATTTTAATCACAGAGTGTAACAGACCAGGCACATTAAGTGTACTACATTAGTCATTGACTTTTTGCCATGGTACTTGGTTTATTTCAGCTGTAATTTTTAATATTTCAAGTCATATGTAGCTTAGCTTGTAATCTCTTTTATTGGATAGGGTTTGGTGATGAACGGAAAACAGTGCTATAAGGCACAGTTAAATATCAAAAGATGAAGCTTATCTCTTTAGTCAAGGTAGTTCCTTTATTTTTGTTTTATTTTGTTTAATTTACATGCCAATAGAAGATGACCCCCACTTACCCTAATTCCTAATAAATAGAAGTCTTCCAGGTGAGAGAACATTACTCTCTTTCCATGTCTTCATGGTTGTTGATTTTTTTAATTTATTCCAATTACTTACAAAGAGTTAGGGTGTTTTTCCCTAAGTAGAGTGTAATTTAGAGCAGTGTTTCTCCAAGTGCATTGCAGAATAAAGAGCCTATGACATCCAAAAAATCTGAAAAACTTAGAAAATTTCAGTCTGCAAGATTCAACTACAAAGCTAGTGATAATCTTTGAAGGTGGGTCTACAGGGTCTATATTTTAACAGTAGTTGAGTTTCAATAGATGTTTCATCTATAATTATTTTTTTTACTATCTTTAGGAACGTGAATATAAATATATGGTTATTGTGCTATGTAATCCCCTTGATAAGGAGATGAAAGTCCAAATAAACAATAAAAACATCAAATAGTAATAATAATAATGACAAAGATAAAAGAAGGAAAAAAGGAAATAATTAATAGTTCACCTTATGCTTATTAACATAGTGCTACATGTGAGACACAGCACTCTACTCATCTTTTTGGGACTTACTGGATATTAACTTGTGATTTGTAGATAGGTGATGCAAATCCCACCCAGTTCCAGCTCTGGCTCTATTGGAACATTGAGGCAATCACAGAATCTCTCTGGATCCATTTTCTCAAGTATAATGAGTGTTAATATTATGGACGGTTTAGAAATCTAAATATTGCACATTAATATATTCTTTATTTACTGTATTCAAATAAATTGCCAGTTATAAACTTTGGAAATGTTAATTATTTAGAAAAGTGTCCAGATGCCTTCTTTTCAATTCCAAAATGAGTCCCTGATAAGAAACAATTTTACAAGCCTAGATAGATAGACAACATGTTGTTTTCTCACCTCAAAAAGTCTATATTACCCTGAATCATAGTTTCTCAAGATGAGTCATTGTTACATAAATAAGGGGATTGAAGGAGCTCCTGACAATAGGAGATAAATAACTTGTGTTATCTTCATATAAGTGTACCATTATGAATAGCATTTATTTAAGGGGATTGAGAAGAGCTAGAGGGGTTTATTATTGGAAGATTTTTTTATCACTATCATATATATTCTAAAATCGGAGAAACCAATAGACTTTTTTTTTCTTTTCCTAAACATCAAGAAAAAATTGATCAAGGGGCTGCCTCACACTGTAATTGCTTTCTTCCAATTACTGAATTTTAAGATGTATTTTTCTTTTCTTGTTCTTGACACTGTGATTTAGGAAAATATATGCATATCTTTCTACCACAATCTGATGGCTCAGCCCATGTACATCAATAACTTGGAAAAATAACTTATAAAAGTAAAGTCTAAAGAAAGTAGCTATAGGGGTGCCTGGGTGGCTCAGTCGTTAAGCATCTGCCTTTGGCTCAGGTCATGATCCCAGAGCTCCGCGGGAGTCCTGCTTCTCCCCCTACCATTCCCTCTGTCCCTCTGTTTGTGTTCCCCTTTCGCTGTGTTTCTCTCTGTCAAATAAATAAAATCTTAAAAAAAAAAAAAGAAAGTAGCTATATATATTTTTCTGAATGAAACTATAAGCTCTCTAGCATTAAAACAATAAAATAGAGCAAATTTGAAAAAATTAACAAAGGATTGAATATTCACTTTGAGAAGTATTTTAAAAAGTTTTCCTTTTTTAAAAAAATGGTTTTCATTTTTAGGAAATTGCTTTTTTATAAATGCTTTTTTATAAATTTCAATTTGCAAAATTATAGAAACTTTTCTGTAAATATATCTACATAACCAACAGTACATACAGTTCTGTAATAAGTCTATAATTTATAATTCTTATGGGTGATATTCTTACTAGTTCTCTTAGACTTTGTGCATTGTATGTGTGTGTGTCTGTATGTGTGTTGAGTGTCTGTCTATGTGTGTATGCCTTTCAAATACAAAAAAGAAATTCGGTTCCTACTAAAAATCTTGGTAACTTAATTCTTAAGAGATGCCATCAAAATCTGTGAGTGTAACAACCGATCAGCTCTTTAATGAACTAGAGTCCTCATTGCTACAGCCATGGACCCTTCTCTGAAAGCTGGTTTGACTGGTCTGAGTAATAATGGGCAAACTACTATACTGACTTAAAAGGAAACTAAATAAAAATAAAATATAATGATTCCAAATGGGATATTTTAATACCCAATTCAATAATTAAATGATTCGAAGATCTCTAAATAATTCTATGGGGCTCTCCTAGCTTAACCAGAGTTGGTTCTTTTCAATTGTGATTTAAGTAGAAGCTATAAGTTCTGTATGATTCATTCAAATATTTATATCTACCAGAATGTATTTTTCCATTAAAAAGATAAAGTAAAATGCCTCAGAAATATGGTGGACTTTCTTCACTGTGTTGAGCACATTAATCATAAATTGCTATATCCACAGTCCTTTCTATAAGAAACTAAAAGCAGTAAAATACAAATAAGATAAGGGTAGTCTAAATTATGAGGAGGGAGTTTTGACACACACACCATCCAGAAGGTGAAGAGGATTTATTCAAGTCAAAAGGAAAGATAAGCTAATGGGAGAGTAAAAAAAGTGATCTGTAAGAACTGAAACTCCATTATTGGGAAAGATAAAAAGAAAATAGCCATACACTCTTGTTAACCAAGATTCCTAGGACTATAGATTTGGTTTCAGCGACCTTCCAGTTTAGTCCTTCTGAGATTAGGTCATATTACAGAAACTAATCTTGGATTTTTTAAAAAAATCTTTTCTCTTATCATGTCATCTATTTCTTGAAAACCGAAGTCTCTTATTTGGGCTTATGGAGTGAACTTCTATACCTTGCAACATCCTAGAAACCCACATTGCCTTTTAGTTTTAGATTCTTTTTTTTTTTTTAAATTTTTAAAACTTTTGTCTTTTTTTTTTTAATTTTTATTAACATATAATGTATTATTTGCCCCAGGGTACATGTCTGTGAATCATCAGGCTTACACATTTCAAAGCACTTAACAGCACATACCCTCCTCAATGTCCATACCCCAGCCACCCTATCCCTACCCCCTCTCCCCAGCCTCCCAGCCACCCTTAGTTCGTTTCTTGAGTCTAGGAGTTTCTTATGGTTTATCTCCCTCCCCATCCCTTCCTGTTTCATTTCTCTCCCCCACCCCCCCAAACTCCCGCCTTGCCTCTCAAATTCTTCATATCAGAGAGATCATGTGATAATTGTCTTTCTCTGACTGACTTATTTCACTTAGCATAATACCTTTCAGTTCCATCCATGTTGCTGGAAATGGCCAGATTTCATTTCTCTTGATGG
>JAQQSY010001277.1:0-14511 GCA_028646535.1 Procyon lotor | reverse complement strand
CTCTCTCTCTCTCTCTCTCTCTCTCTCTCTCTCTCTCTGTCTCTCTTACACACACACACACACCACATACTGTCATCATTAGACTTTGGACCATGAGAAATCTTGACTCTACTTAATGGGCCTGGCCTTTTGTCCCCTGAGGTGTGAATAAAGATAAATGAGTGAAGTGCGTTCAGATACAAATAATCCAGACTGAAACTTGGGGCACATCCAGGCCTTTGCTGGAGCTGGATTACAGTCCAAACATAAGAAGTTACCTAGAACTCTGATGAGTCACCCGGACAGTCAACTCCAGGAAATTCTCAGACAAAGAATTTCCTCCAAGTGCCTGATGAGCTTAGAATCTGATTTCCACTGTTCAACAAGCACATTCCATTTTTTGAATAAAATGAAGTATATTCTTTTTCCATAATGATGGGATCTAATACTTGTAATTATAAACATAAAAGAAGAGTGGTATAGGTATCTACTGCTGTCATAGCTCCTTTCAGTATCTGAAGATGGGATTTTTTTCCCACATAATGCTACTAGCTGATGTTGGAACTATTATTTCCAAGTAGCTCAGTGACTTTGATGAAGATAAAACCTTGAAGATAATTAAGCCAGAATACTTAAGCAGTCATGATCTCAACACAAGGAAAATAGCTGCTCTTGTTGCCCACAAAAAATCCACAGGATAAAAAGCATTCATCGGCAATAGTTATTTGATGTGGAAAGCACCCATGTTCTTACTTGGAAATGAAGTTCAATTACTATAATGCATTTCCATTTTATGAAAACTAGCTGCGCAATAAATAGGTGAATATTAGATAAATTTCCAGACAAAGAACAAGACCAATTTCAAAGAAGGATTTCAAAGGGGGAGGAAATGTCTTTAAGTAGGAAAACAAGGAAATTTTCCTTTGGAAATTGTTGAATTAATAACAGCTGCCAGTTTCACAGGAAATTTGCCTTTTTCATTATGGAAAATTCACCTTGAACAATGAGAGCTAAGTTTTTCTACTCTAAAAATATTAACCTCCTGTGGAGTCATATTAAGATGAGCATCTTCCCATTTGCATGAAGTATAACTTTATTTTCTTAAGAGAGAGTCTGAAGCATTGCTCATCGTTCACATCCGATCATGCGTGTGCAAAGCCAGAGTAGATAGCACTCTTGCTTAGGCTTATCTTAGTTTCAAAACTGACAGCCACTCCCAACTGGCTGAAGCTGAAGAGGACTGATTGTAGGGAAGCAGCCCGCCTCCTAGAACCCAAAGACAAGAAAGCATGTGATCAACAAGGAAGGCTGGACTTGGGACCAAGAGCCCCCAGGGAACCGGGAGGTATTGATGATTGGCTTCTTCCCTCTTTCTTCACAAACTGGCTTTCCCAGCTCCTCAAGATCACATATGAATAGAAGATGACCACCCATAAGCCCATGTTCACACATGTGGTTCCTGTCACCTGGGGTTTCTGTGTGTATATGTGGTCATATCGCCCAGAAATTAGCCTAGCTTGGCTAGGTGTCCACCCCTGGATGGCTTGACTACGTCTGGGGAAAATGGTCACATGAGAGAATCATGGCGCTGGGGGCAAACCCAGCCCATCCTCAAAAGGGGGCTGGTCGGACACCTATTAGCTACACACAGAAAGAAACTCTCACCTTTGAAGGCACTGATCCTATTGTCTGAAGAAACCTGGCATTCATCTGGGCCTTGTCCCTGAAAAGAAAACAATTAGCATTAGAACAGAATGATTGATCATTGTTGGGACCTTCCCACACTTTGCAGGACACTGAGTACCCCTGTTCTACCCAGTAAATGCCAAAAAGCCCCCCTTCCCAATCACTGTGACACAGAACCAGCCCCCTTTAGGGCCTCCTCAGTGTACAGCATCCTGTTGAAAATCCTTGAATTTTAGTCCAAGCTTTTTGAAACACACAGGTGTGGTTCCCGAGCCCCAGAGCAAGGTGAAAACAGAACAAGCTATTTAGACTAAGACTAAGGGCTCTGTCAGCCTACCGGCCACGCAGCCTGAAGCAAATACCATAACCTCCCTCAAATCATGGCTCTTCACCATCCAAAAGGCAAATTAAATGATACCTCCCCCCCCTTAGATGTATTGTGAGGATTAGATGACATCAAGCTTTCGGCCGAACCGTATAGGGAATGCCCAGTTTTATAGGTCCAACACTTGAATATCTGCAATTTCACAGGGTTCAAAGCAACATTCCAGGGCTTTAGCAAGGTTTCTGGCACATAATAAGAGCCAATAACTGGTAACTATGAATCCTACAAGCATTTAAATTAAACTTGGATGGTGCAAAATACAATAAAAAAAAATAACTTCTAAGTAAGAACATTGTCTGTTCCTGCTGCCCCCGCCCCCAGACCTTGGACAGAGCACCATAGGTGTCATTAACTAAGGTATAAACAATGGTGGGAAGAAAGTATCCTTTGGGGAAATTCGAAACACCATCTGTGACAGCTCATGGCAACTGGAAGGGCAAAAAAGAGGTACCATCCCAATGGAGACTTAGAGCATGGTGGCCAGCTGTCCTCCACTTATGGAAGATCCTGGAGAAAGCTCTTATCTGCGATGACTCATCAGTCATCCTCAGGAAGACAAAGCAAAGCTTTTCTCTCCTCTCCAGCAAGTAGAAGTG
Source organism: Procyon lotor (assembly GCA_028646535.1). NCBI lineage: Eukaryota > Metazoa > Chordata > Mammalia > Carnivora > Procyonidae > Procyon > Procyon lotor. The sequence continues at coordinate 11,865 of JAQQSY010001277.1, read as the reverse complement.
GGGCTGGGATTGGTAGCTCAAGGGGTTATGGACTTGGACAAGTCTTTCCTTTTTAATTTTTTCAACCCTACCTTTTGTATAATTTTGCATGAAAGAAATAACTTTCACTTCAAGCTCCCCAAGTCCCTAACCCATCCCTTGCAAACAGATGCCACCCTCCGGCCCTCCAACTGGCCACAGGTCAAGAAAGCACAGAAGCATTAACTGACGGCGTACAGCACGAGAATTTTCCTTGGCACTTTCCACTGGCAGTTAACTTTAAATTAAAAGGTAAAAAAGACATTAATTATCAGTTAACAAATTTCAATCTCTATCCAGACAAGGGAATTAATGTGTTTAAAAAAGGCCTCAATAATTATTTCTTACAGTTTAGAAAGGATGATGATAAAAGTATACCTCTGCCTCCACTCTTCCTTTCTGGTTTCAAGACACTTGGTGCAAGGACAGCCGTTCCCAACACCTGTTTGCCAGGGCTGTGGATTTAGGGGCTGTCGTTCCAAATAACTTGGAACTTCAGGAGGAGAGGCACCTAACCCACGGGGGGAGAGGAAGCTGCTGGCAAACTGGTCACCTTTGGAAGTTGAGTCCTGCCCAAGATCCCCTCCTAGACCGTTCCCTCCAGAAGTCTGTGCCTACTTTGCCCCCCACGGAGCCTGGCTCTCCAAATGCAATTAGGAATGGCTTGTGCTGCTCACTTCCAAGTCGAGATGGATTTCCTGCACACTCAAAAATCTCGAAGAAAAACATTCCCTGGTGGGAAACCAGGGGGGTTCTCCTCTCTCATGACCTTACTGTTCTCACGTTGGCAGAGCTTCCCGGTGAAGAACAATGCTTTTCCACTGCTCTTATTAAGTTCTTTCTACCTTGTCACTTCTCTCCCCAAACCTTCTTCTAGAATAGCCTCCCACTTTTTTCTTCCCTCTAGGAGAGCCATTTTCTTCCTTTCTGTTCTTGGAAGGGAAATTGAACTGGTAACTCTTACTTGATAAGAGTCAGTCAGCCACTGGGGATGGAAAGTAGAAGGGGGTCAAAGGCTTTCAGCTCCTCGGATTAAATAGTGTTCCCAGATAGCGATGCCAGATGGGCAGCATGCTGGGAGGCCATCAGCCCCATGAATAAATTAAAACCTGAGTTAAATATAGCTGAAACATTTTTTTCATTTGATAGACCCTAATGCAGGTTGCATTTGAGCTCCTCTGTTGGACCACAAGCACATATTAAGGTCACAAAACTGAGGACTCCCCATGGCTCACACCTTATAGACCAAAGGGCTGAGGAGGAGGCTCTGCAAAGGTGAAGCAGAAGTGCTAACCCACTCTGGTCAAAAACACTTTACGCTCTGCCCCCACCTTTCTGCCCCCCTTCTCTCTAGCCTCCCCTGCCACTCCTCCAATCTTTTTTTCTCTCTGGCTCTCGAATATCCTAGTGTTGAAGGTGGATTTGGGGACATCCAAACCCAACCGCAGATTTCCTCTTCCACTCAGTGGAACCACACCATAAGACAAGCAACCTGCCTTCCATCCCCACCCCAACACACACACACACAACAGGTGTAAACAAAAACTTCATTAATTCAGGCAGGACTGGAGCAGCAGAGAAAGAGAGAAAGGAGAGAGGGAGGGAGGGAAGGAAAAGAAGAAGAAAAGGAGAGATCACAGAAGGTGGAGTCTCCTTACTCACTGACATGCTATACCTCCAGGATGAAAAGTGTGCTGCCTTTTATCTAAGAAGGGGAGTAAGACTGTATATGCATATGCCCCCCAGGGTCCCTCCAGCACTCTGTCCAATACCTTGTCAACATCTCCCCCTGACTGATGATCAAGATGCCTCGTCAGTGCACTCCAGAGGGGAGCTTCTGGGCCAAGTGGGCAGAAGAGAGTGTAGAGTTGAGGGCATTGAGGGCAAGTGGAGAATCACAGCATAAGGCAGGTGGGAGATAGGATGAGCGGAAACATTTCCGTGTGCACCTTTCACATTGCTTTGAATTTTGAGTCTTGCAAATATATTTCCTATTCAAAAAATGAATGTAAAGTAAAATTTAAATATTCAAATAAATCAATCACAGGGACACAATGAGACCCAGGGTAAGAGACAACAGTGTGCCCTGTGAATACATCCATCAGCCCCTCTCCCAACTGGTCCATGAAATTGGACCATGCCCTAGACTAGAATAAAAAAAAAGAAATTCAAATGGAATATAATCAAAGCATAATACATGGGATTTAGTGTGAGGGTATGATCTAATTTTATTATATCCCCCAGTGACTTACAAGCATATGAACTGGGAACCAGTGACACTGTTTCAATCATTGGGAAAGATTTGGAGGTAAAACAACCTCATTGGAATAGTGTCCTCCTCCCTGTGGACAAAGAAAAACCCATTCACAGCCAGCAAAGAGGCTCTTGTAAGGGAAGCTGGTCCTGGGAATAAGCCAAACACTCCTGGGTACAGTGATGCCAGGGTTTATTGCTTTGCAAGGGGGCAACAAGGTCATGTAATAGGAGTGACGTCCCTCTTATTGGGTGAGACCAACTGTGTTGTCTCCAAGAAGAAATAGTGCTCGTCTGAGCAAGGTGTGCCTGCTTTGCCAGTGAGCTAAGAAGACAGTCAGCTGGCCGTCTGGCTGATAATGGGTTTGAACTACTGGCGGGGTGCCTGCTTTCCCACACACCCCAAGGAACAGTGCTGGCCCTTCACCCAGAGCCTCCTCGGCAGCAGCAGGAGTCCCCATCAGCCTCGAGTCCAATCTGGAGGTGCTCAGAATTCAAGATTCATGAAAGGGACCCACTGAAGAAAACCCCACCTCCAAAGAGGAGGGGAGTAATCTGACTCTTCAGTGAAGAAGCTCTATGCTTCCATCTCCATCCAGGATGGGTTCAGAAAAGCAGCAAATTATGAAGCACTCAAGAAAAGGACTGTGAAAGTTCCAAGACTTTGTTGGGATCTGATGGGAAGATTGAGAGTCCTTCTTCACCATCACTGAGCCCCTTTATAAAATAAACCAATGCTGCCCTGGTTAGACGAAAATGAGGGAAAAAATGCAAGGTTCCTGAAACTTGAATAAATATATTATTCTGAAAAAGTTGACCTTTCTGATTTAAATGTGCTTTTCCTTTCTACTATCCATGTTTATATCCTTAAAACATAACTTCATAAAAACTTTATCATCTAAAATTTTGTGCTTCATCTCTCCTCTATTAGAAAAGCCTTATTATTGCATTATTTTCAGGTTATTTGGGCAGCTCCCTCATACAAGCCCCCCACACAAAAATTCCCATCATCTTGTATAGATGGAGGTCAACCCTAAAGATTTCATCCTCAAATGTTTCTTTAAAAAAAAAAAGATATTTTTTCAACATAATTTTATTTTATTACATATATAGTATATATAATATGTAATATATATTCCTGAATATAAATTCCTGAGAAATTTAACACTGATAAATAATATTATCAAATATACAGTCTGTTCTCAAATGTGCCAGTAATCTGAGACTCTATCAAGGACTAGTGTATTTAATCTTCATGCCTCTATGTTTCCTTTTACCTAGGACAGATAGATCCCTTGCCTCTGTTGGCATTTTTGTTTTCATTAACAACCTATTTTTTAAAGATTTTATTTATTTATTTGACAGAGAGAGACATAGAGAGAGAGAGGGAACACAAGCAGGGAGAGTGGGAAAGGGAGAAGCAGACTCCCCGCTGAGCAGGGAGCCTGACGTGGGACTCGATCCCAGGAGCCCGGGATCATGACCTGAGCTGAAGGTAGATGCTTAATGACTGAGCCACCCAGGTGCCCCAACAACGTATTTTTTTAAGTCTCCAGGCCAGTTGTTTCATAGAATGTCGGTGGAGCAGTCTCATTTTGCCTGACTGTGTCCTCATTATTAGATCCAGATTAATTGCGCTGGGCCAGAATGCTAAATACCTGAAGCCCTGCCCTTCTCCCTGCATCAGAGCAGGAGCCCGTGATGTCAGCTTCTCACAGGACCCTGATGTTGACAGGTGGCTGGGATCCACAGGGAAGTTTCCCCTGTGATTAATGAGTAGCCTGAGGAGTGGTACTCTGAGGCAGTGTGAGGTCCCTAACTCCCCAGCTTTCACCCCATGGTTTTCACCTGACTCAATTAGTGACAATGACAAAATAATGATTCTTCAGTTCCATCATTTTCCCTTTGACTCTGTGTCTTCCTTTGGTTTTGTTCCACTTCACTTTTGCCATGTGGATTTGAAGGAGGGGAATCTCGACTTCTAGCTAGGGTAATAAATGAAGCCTCAGGCAGGAGATGGCATTTGGAGATGTGAAAGGGTATTGAAAAAGCTTGCATTTGGCACCTATCAGGAAAGAGATACAGCCTACAAATGCAAATGGTGCCCTGGCTGAGCCAGATGTAGGTGGTCCTCCTTCCTCCAGTCTCCTGCTGGTTCATGCAGGCACACTTGAGGAGCCACATGGGGGAGACGTGGGAGTAGAGCTGTATTCACAGTCAGGACTTCAGGTTGCTGGGTCCTGGAGCAATGTGAGAAGATCAGGCTCAGTTTTCGCCCACTGCCTGGAGCACTCAGTAAACCCTATGGGTCCCATACCCAGACACTGTGTGGCTCATCCGGGCCAAGTACCCACTGCTCTTCAGACACACAGCTGTAGGACACATGGGCTTGATACAGCATCTGAAAACATCAAGGTTACTTGAAGGTTTGGAGAAATAAACATTTTTAAAACAAGTAGGAATATAACACAAATGCAAATGTAGGGAAAATATGAAACTAAATATTAGATCACACAAAAGTCTTGTGCCTTTGGTAAGCATTCCTGTGCTATCCCCAGAACCCGAGGGACACGCACCTTGTCCCTCTACTGCAAAGACCACTCTGACAGAGACATTCAGGAAGTACCATCCTAGCCAAGGAAGCAGCGAGTAGCCCCAAACATCAGATACCAGGGAGGAAAATAGATTGTGGGAGGACTTGATTATACACAAGCAAATGGAAAATTGACTGAATATTGACTTCCTGGAAGTCAATATTATGGTCACATGAAGGGAAAATTACTAACAATCAATCTTTAAACATTTTGTATCCTTATTGGTAGAGAAAATTCTAAAATGCTCTCCTTTGTCTTACCCTAGAGAAAACTAGAAAATTCTGTAGAGTCTGTTAGTAAAGAGAAGGCAGGTTTTAACTTTTTTAGGGTTTAATTTTGGAGGGATAGGTTCAAATTCTATATTTTGCAAAGAGAAGGAGAGGAAGGAAGGCAGGGAGGGAGGAGGGGGGAAAGGAGATGAAGGAGAGAAAGAGAGAGAGAGAGAAGGGAAAGAGGAAGGGTGACATGAAGCCAATCAAATAGAATAAACATTCCAAAGTCTTACCAGGATTTGAAATCTGACATAAAATTGAAATTGTTTCATAAAGTAGCGAAAAGAAATTAAAGCTTTAAATAGAACAGAATGAAGTAACCACTTTTATGGAATTTTTTTTTTTAAATCCAAGCTCTGAAGGCTCAGATTTAGTTAAGCCACCATAAAGCGAAAACTAATAAACTCTGTAAGAGTACATTTTTATGAAGTGGAAACTATGCTAATTTTTATAATTACAAAGTAGGAGACTTTTTGGAGCTGTCTGTCTACTTCAATCTGGGTCCTCTTAAATATTTAGTTTATTGCCTCTTTGGAACCAAAATCTGAGCAGATGAAATTTTAATGGTGTTGGAAAGTTACCTCGGATCCCACCACCGGTAGAGCATGTTAGATAATAGACCACATACTCACGGAAGAGAGTAGCTTGCTCTAAGAACCTGAGGGCCTTGGATGTAGAGAGAGCAGCACAACACTGTGCTTCCTGGTCCTTCCTAGTGGGGGCGTATGTCAGTGCCCGGAAGGGCTCCAGGTAAAAGACTGAGTGCCAAGCTGCACCCCACCTCGTCACCAGCCAACACTTGTACCCCATCTAAACTGCATCTTTCCGGCACACACACACTCTCTCTCTCTCCTAGTATTTATCAGTTTGTAGCTCTCTATTTGTTGAAGGTATGTCACCTCAGCTAGACTGGAAGTCCCATGGGGTTGAGGATCCTCCTCCTGCTCTGCCCCCAAGTACCCAACACAAACATGTGCAGAATGAATAAATGCATGAATGCATACCTGAATGCATGGTGCCCAAGTAGTGATCCTATCTGAGAGTTCTCCTGCTTGCCTGGGAAGCACTTACTTAGCAATTGGACTACAGTCTACCTGTACTCTTATCTAACCAAATGGGTAAGCTAAAGACGCTGGCTTCCTATAAATTCAGTCATTCATCCAGCTAATGTTCTCTGAACCCCATCGTGTCTCAACACTGCAGCGGGAGCTGGAGAGACACAGAAGAACAGGATGCAAACAAATGTATGAACACATCAGTCAAATGAAAGCCTGCAATGAATGTTTCTTCTCAGGGACCAGCACACTGAATATTTTACTCTTAAACATGATACTTTTTTAAAGAAAAATTGTAAACTTAGGGGGAAGAATGAGGTGGCAACCTTGACTCACCAGGATCCAGGCCCAGAGGAAAGCAGCCTCTCTGGCTTCATTCCCTTCATTCCCTAATATGCCCTAAAGCACCAAAGTTTCCTCTCCTCCAAGCAGCAGGCACTAATAGAGACCCTTAAATTTGGGAGACCCAAGTGGAGACCCTCAGCAACCAAATAACAAGTGGGTTTAATCTACAATGCCAACCCTATTGACTGATGGCCCTGGGTTGGGAAGCTACCACTGGGCTAAGTAAGAAAAAGTCACCATCAGTGAGTGACGTCTGTCATAAGCACCATATGCCACACTTTTGTCAGTCTCACCCCAGGAGGTGGACTTACTACAGGGCTGACATGGAGGAGATCAGAGAAGTATTTTCTGCCCCTGCCTTAGCACAATAGTGGGCATCCAGTAGGAGCTCAAGAAAAATGTAATTAGATCAACTAGTCTCTATACTCTCGTGACATTCGCTTTATGAATTCATGTCCACCTTTGTACCATTTTGTAGCTGAAGAGCCTCTAGGAACATGATTGCGATGGAGACATTGAAATAGCCTTTTTCTGGTTCTAATTTACGATTATCTGATAGAGTAACAGTCCTCCAAGTCTTCTGACTCATGTGATAAAGCCCAAGACTTTCCTAATGAGAGTAATGCCTAAGAATATTCCCTTCATTCCCCATGACCTAGAGCCCATCCACCCTCTCTTACAATCACGTGTTTATTTATCTGCAAGTTCTGCCAAGACGGTGGCAATTTCTAGTTCATTTTTGTTTTGTCAATTGTAAGAACGGTGCCCACTATAGCAGATCTTTATTAAATGTTAAATACATGAACTGAAAATCTTGACACCAAGAAATCAGAAGTCTTGCCTCAACAATATCAGCATCTGGATGTTTGCACCGTGGCCAATTCCTCAGTTTTCCCTGTGCTGCAGAGCAGTAGAGTCACTGAAGCAAGACATCTCTGAGCTGGAAGGGAAAGGATAAATTTTGCTCAATGTGAGGCAGAAAAGTAGTTGTTTTGTAACTACTGCCTGTTATACATTTTTTAAATCAAAATCAGCAAAAAAAAAGTATGGTGGCGTATAAAAAGCAATTATGGGGGGCTTAAGAGCAACAAAAAGAACCCAGTTAAAACATGAGCAAAGAACTTGAATAGTATTTCTCCCGAGATGATATACAAATGGCCAACAGACACATGAAAATATGCTCAATATCACTAATCATTGATCATAATGAGATACCACTTCATACCCATTAAGATGGCTATTATCAAAAAATCAGAAAATAACAAGTATTGGTGACGACATGGAAAAATTGGAACCCTGGGGCATTGTCGGTAGGAACATAAAATGGTGCAGCCACTGTGAGAACAGTCTGGAGGGTCCTCGAAAACTCAAATATAAAATTACTAAATGATCCAACTATTTCACTTCTGAGTATTTACTCAAAAGTCTATAAGCAGGGCCTTGAACACATATTTGAACCCCTGTGTTCACGGTAACATTACTCACAAGAATCAAAATATGGAAACAGCCGAAAAGTCTATTCATGGATGATTGGGTAAACAAAATGTGGTCTGTACATACAGTGCAATGTTCTTCAGCCTTAAAAAGGAAGGAAATTCTGACACCTGCTCCAACATGGAAAAACCTTGAAGACATCATGCTAACAAAATACACCAGACACAAAAGTACAATGTGGTATGATTTACTCATATGAAGTCCCTAGAGTGGTCAAATTCATAGAGATGGAAAGTAGAATGGTGATTTCCAGGGTCTAAAGAAGAGGAAGCAAAATATTGGAAGCCATCTAAATGACCATCATGAGAGGAGCAGCTAAATAAATTATCATTCCAAACACAGAATGGAAAATTTTGTAGCTGTAAAATGGATCAAGATGCTCTTTATATATTCATATGGAAAGTTTTCCAAGATAAATAATTGAGTGAAAAAAACAAGGTGCAAAGCAGAGTGTATAGTATGGTATGATTTGCTTTTCAAATAGGAAGAGAATATGTCCTTGAATTGCCTGTATATTCACAAAATTTTCCTAGAGGAATACACAGGAAACTAATAAAGCCTATAGAGACGGGAAATGGGAGCAGAGGGAGGGGGTACTTTTCACACATTCCTGGATTGATTTTTCACTTGAGCACCATGTGATTGCACTGTCTATTCACATAGATTGCTAGAAACCACTTTTTAAATAAAAATAAGGGGCGCCTGGGTGGCTCAGTCAGTAAAGCGTCTGCCTTTGGCTCAGATCAAGATCCCAGGGTCCTGGGATCGAGCCCCTTATCTGGCTCCCTGCTTAGCAAGGAACCTGTCCTCCCTCTCCCTCTGCTGTTCTCATGCTTGTGCTCTCTCACTCTTTCTCCGTCAAATAAATAAATAAAATCTTTTTAAAGATAAATTAGATAAATAATAAAAACAAGCTGTTTAATAAGGAATTTTTACTTTTATTGAGCCTCTGATGTGGTCAATTATTCAGAGACTCTATATTAGTTTCCTGGGGCTATTATAACAAATAAACACTAAGTAGATGGTTTATAAAATAGAGATGTATTCTCTCCCCGTTCTGGAGACCAAATGTCTGAGGTCAAAGCATCAACAGGGCCATACTTCTTCTGAAGACTTGAGCAGTAAGTCCTTACTCTTCTCCTCCAGTTCTGGTTGTTGCCAGCAGGCCTTGGAGTGGGTTGGCTTCTAGCTGCTTTACTCCTCTATGTTTGCACAGCCTTCTCCCCATGCATCAGCATCTCTGTATTCAAATTCCCCACTTTGTTGAGACACTAGTTACTGTGGACTTAGGGCCTATCTTAAAGACCTCATCTTAACTTGATTACATCTGCAAAGACCTTATTTCCAAGTGAGGTCACATATACAGGTTCTAGATGGACATAAATTCAGGGAGGAAGCTATTAAACTTGGTACATGCTCTAAGAGATTATGCTGGTATCTGAGTGTGTTTATATAAGAACCCTCTTTCTTGGCCACCACATAAGGATCTGTCTTTCTCTCTCCCAAGAAGGTTGAGGTACAGATCACCCAAAAGGAACACCTAACAGAAAAGTTGATACAGCCACTCTTTTCTATTATCATTCCCATCATCATTTCTGATTCCAATCCTGTGACAAGGTTGCTCACTCCTTTCAGGTGTTTCTCCTTCAACCAATACCTAGTGGGATTACTTTAATGGCGATGTTAAACTAAAGGATTTACTTAAGAACAGCAATCACACTGTGACAAATTGTGTAGGGTATTTGCTAAGTCCTTAAATCAAGTATAAGGTGCTAACCACAGATACAAGTATGTGTTAGGTTCTCATGCTTATTTTCTGTCCTTAGGAAATAAACAATACCTTCCTAACTGGATAGAGCAGGTTAATTTTGCAGTCCTGATCTTGTAATCTGTGGATAATGATGTAGTGTCTTATTCTTGGCTGCATGCAGAATTTCACAGGCTCATGCTCCATTTGATTCAGCATCCAGTTGTTCTGTTACTGGGCTCTGCTTCTGTTGCCAAAAATGCTCTTGGGCTCACTTCCTCCTTATTCATCTCCTCTGCTTCCTTTCATCCCTTGTATCTTGTGCAAGTGCAGCCCTAACTGGCCCTGAATCATACTGTATTCTCTGCCCCTCTTAAGAAAAAGTAAAAACAGAGAAAATAGTGGTCACCACACAGGAAGTGGAGTCAGGCCACCTGAGCTCAGACTCACACATGTTACTTACCAGCAGAGCAGCCTCATGTAAGTTACTGGACCTCTCGGAGCCTCAGTTTCCCAATCAGACAAGGAAAGCTTCCCTGAGAAAGCGGCATAAATCTGAGACCTGAATGGGATATATGGGAAGAGTGTCCAACACAGAGGATCAACGAATACAGGGCTCTGAAATGGAAACAAAATTGGCCAACATGGGAAGACAAAATAGGCCACGGAGTCTGCAGCATGGTATTCCAGTGAGCGTGTGCATAGGTGGGTAACTTAGGGGCAAGGATTGCCAACTGAAGGCATAATAATAAAGTAGAGTCAGATTCGTGGAACTTGGAGGAATTTTTCCCTTAAGTATAATGAGAAGTTCTTGGATAGTTTTAACAAAACAATAAATAAGATCTGACTTAATTTTTAAATACTCCATGCTGTTTAGACTGGAGCTTCAGTGAAAGCGAGGAGACCAGTAAGAGACTAGGGAAGTTATCTAGGCAAGAGGTGATGGTGGCTTGGACCATGATGGGAGCCATAGGCATGTGCCAGGTGGATGAGTTGGGGAAGTATATTATGGAGGTAGAGCTGGTGGGACTTGGTAATGGATTTGGAGTTTTGCAATAATGCAAAAAGACATATCAAGAATTGCTTCTAGATTTTTTTCATATTATAGTGGGAATCACTATAAGTTCTATATGGGGGGTTTTGGTTTGAGAGGCATAGTAGCCAGAGCTCAGGGAAGAAGACAAGGGTGAAGATAAATTTATAAGTCATCAGCATATAGATGATGTGTAAAGGCAGAAGACCATAATGAATCACCTAAGGAGAAAATGTAAATGGAAGGAGAAAAAAGGCCATGGGCCAGGCTTCTCCAACACAACATGAGGGTTTTATAGGATACATACCTAGGACTGAAGGAAAATAAACTGTATAAATGTTCAAATTAAAAACAAAAACAAAAACAAAAGCAATTTGAGGGAGGAATAAAATCAAGAGAATGAAGCCACATGAAAACCAAAGAGGAAAATGTTTCAAAGAAAGTGGTCAGTTGGCTCAAATGCTATTAAAAGGGCCTGTGAGAGAAGTACCCATGTGGCTCTCATGGGTCTTAACAAAATGGCATTAATTGATGACCTGGACATGAACTGATTCCCTGTCCTGGGGACAGAAACTGGAGAAGTGAGGAGAATGGAAGATGAGGGACTATAACTATAAAGTGTTTCTCTTAGCACAGAGCCTGGCACACAGTAAGTTCTACCAAATGTTATCACTTATTATCCATCACAAGGCATGTCTCCTGTGCAGTCCACGTGACTCCTAAGTTGTAGACTGCTGCAGACACAAACACACAAGTCAACACGCACACCAAAATACTACCTCATCCAGGAAAACTGCACCACTAGAGCAACTTAACCAGGACAAAACAATTATTTTTTAATAGATAAAGGTAAATATCTATTTCTATTCTAAATTTTCTATTTTGCAGTTGGAGGTTCCTCAAGAAATTGAAAATAGAGCTACCCTACACCCCAGCAGTTGCACTACTTGATATTTACCCCAAAGGAACAAATGTAGTGATCCGAATGGGCACATCCACCCCAATGTTTATAGCAGCAATGTCCACAATAGCCAAACTATGGAAAGAGCCTAGA
>JAQQSY010001276.1:0-14512 GCA_028646535.1 Procyon lotor | reverse complement strand
GGGGGGGTAAGGATAGGGTGGCTGGGTAGTGGACATTGGGGAGGGTATGTGCTATGGTGAGTGCTGTGAAATGTGTAAGCCTGACGATTCACAGACATGTACCCTGGGGCAAATAATACACAATATGTTAATAAAAATTAAAAAAAAATTCTTTAAAACAATTAATCCCTATTGCTGAAGGCAGGGTTCATATTACTTGGTAATATGAACATATTACTTTCAACTGAGCTTGAAAAAGCCAAAGCAAAATTTGTCCCTTCATCATTAATATACTAAGATGACCCTTCAAAAGCATGAGGATACCTGAAGCACAGGGATAAAAATGGTCTTTTATTGACAACTAGCCACATAAAGGCACTTTCTCTGACATGGCTGAATTTGGCTTTGTTTCACAAAGTTCTCCTCAGATTTAAATAAACATTATACAGTTCTAAAAAAAAAAAAAAAGAATAGATTTTACATGAATGCTCTTTTTGCTTTTTTTTTTTTTTAAAGGTTAAGGAGTTGGGCAACACTGATTCTGCAATTCTATCAACCATGCCCCAGAACTCTCTACTGTTCCCCATATGCATGCATTTCCATTTAATCCTTGCTACCTCCCTTCCTTAAATTACTTGCCTAACTCCTTCCATTAGTCAGCAAGGGCTGAAATAACAAAATACCATAGACTTAAATAAGAGAAATTCACTGTCTCATAGTGATGGAGGCTGGAAGTCCAAGATTAAGCTGTTGACCACTTTGGTTTCTCCTGAGGCCTTTTCCTTGGTCTGTAGACGGATGCCTTCTGGTCATGTCCTCAAATGGCCTTTCCTGTGTGTCCATGCCTCTTCGGTGTCCCTTCATCTTTTAAAGAACCAGTTCTATTGTATTAAGGCCCCATCCTTATAATTTTATTTAATCTAAGTGAACCTCTTTAAAGATCTTATCTCCAAATACAGTCACAGTGGGGGGTAGGCCCTCAACATATAAGTTTTGGGGGACACAAATGAGTCCATAACACTTGTGCAAGCATTTGGGTTTGTGAACATTCATAAGGCATTTTCATTTTTAATAGTGAAATGAATGACCCAGCAGAAATCAAAACAATAGAGGTAGAAGGGGCCTTTGATGTCATTAGCTTGACTTCCTAACTGATTTCAATCTGAGGTCACTGTCCCTGTCTGATCAACTTTGTCTTCACCTTATGAGATAACTAAATATGCTAATTACTCGCTACTATTTGTTTTCCATTGAAGTACATCATTTTGATTGATCAGATAACATCTATGGGAGAATTTTGTTTGGATCATCATTCATCGCATCATGCAAAGTCTTGTTTATGTACATTTCTGGGACACACACTTTACTAATAATGTTGATGATAGTTGCCCGGCTGTTCTTTTGAGCAATTGGCCTGATATTATCTTTGTGACAATGTATTTCGTATAAAAGCCCATATCGCCTATTTGGCTGGTCAACGTAACTTAGGAACAAATGTGTGGAGAGGCTACACCACTTGGAGATCACAAATTTTCAAGAGTCAAGAATTCAAGATAAAAATTCAAGAAGTTTGCTTGCATTTGCTAAGTTTTTGATTGTTGGGCCAATTACTTTTCCTGTCAGAACCTTGTTTTCTGATCTTTAATGTGAAAATATAGTAACACTAAGTGTCTCTTAGTCCAATTCTCGGCAATCTTTCCTGTGCTCAGGCATCACCTGGAGCCTTGTTAATGTCTAAATTCTGATTCAGCTGATCTGGGATGAGGCCAGAGATTCTGCATTTTCCACCAGCTCCAGGTGATGCTGAGGCAGCTGGTCTGTGGACCACACTCTGAAAGGACTGAATGAGAAAACAGGTGCAAAGCACTGAAAACACCGCTCACCACATCATAAGTATCCGAAAAACCCTGACTCCAACTGTTCACGTTATTCAGATGGAGCTTATAGATCAGTATAATATGCCTTTATAAGAGTGGTCACTGCATCCCAATTGTGGTATTCTTTTGTCTGACTCCTTGCCCTCCACATTAAACCCATGTAGTTGTGTTATATTTTATGTAGCCTTGGAAACAACTTTAAGCCATTAAAAAAAAAAAAAAAGATTACATAAATTAAATACATTGATAAATAGACAGAGAAAGGATACGTTTTTATAATGAATTGAAAATAATGTGACCACAGAAACGAAATCAGAGCCAGTCTGAATCGCAGGCACCCTCTGATCAATACTTCCAGTCAACCACACCCGAGGCACCTGGGAGATGACATCACTCCCAGATAGCTTTAAGCGCCCTCCCTTTTGTGATTCCCTAGTTTGCACAGCACAGCCCAGTGTTTCCAAATTTCTTTCAGGTTCTTAAAACGTGTCACTTTCACACACGTCCTAGCCTTCCTATGTGCTTTCCCCCTGGTACGCTCGTAACCTCCCCTCCCTTCAGTTATCAGCTCCAATGCCGCCTTCTCCAGCATGTTGCCTGATCTCTCTCTTCCATCTGAGTTTAGAATCTCTCCAGGGGCTCTCATAGCATACTTTGCCTGCCTTTATCTCTGCATATCAAAATTTATTTTAACTGCTTATTTACATACACGGATCTGTCCCTCAATCCCCAAATCAGTAAGTTCCAGGAAGGCAAGAACATTACGTTTATGTACCATGATAGTCTGAGTACTTACACGAGTGCCTGATGTATGGTTGCCACCACAATAAAGATTCACTAAATATATGGTCTATCAATGAATGAATGCACCAGTGAGTGGGTGAGCGGATAGGTGGATGGATAGATGGATGGCTAGGTGGATGGATGGATAACATCCATGGATGCTAGGTGGATGGATAACAAAGCAGATGCCCCCACTATTTTTGGATTTTTGATACAGCATTTATCAGCAACAACTTCGATTAATTTTTTTTTTTTAAAGATTTTATTTATTTGACAGAAACACAGCGAGAGAGGGAACACAAGCAGAGGGAGTGGTAGCAGGAGAAGCAGGCTCCCCACTGAGCAGAGAGCCCGATGCGGGGCTCGATCCCAGGACCCTGGGATCATGACCTGGGCCGAAGGCAGCCGCTTAATGACTGAGCCACCCAGGCGTCCCAACTTGGATTAATTTTATTACGCCTGGGATACTCAGCCACAACCATCATCTCAAAATCTAAGTACTCACTGATAGTATCAGACCACCTAGCTGCTTTGCCCAGCTGAGAAAAATGTTTAGGAATAATAATTCCTAACTGGGTTTTAGCATGCGGTAAACATCTGTCTCTGATATCTCTAAGAAAGGGTTCCAGGCTGAACCTCATTTAACTTCGGTCTGGGTCTCAGATTATAACTTCATAAGAATCAGCAATTTGACACATGTAGAACTGTATCCAGAAAGACAGGCATATACTGAAGAGTGGATTTCCAAGAACTATCATTAAAGGGAAAACAGCTTTTGTACTGATAACTGATCATACCTTGGTCTCATCATTTTCACTATTCAAAGGAGACAGCTCATGATTATTAGTAAGATAAAAGCAATGAAATTGTTTTCAGCTTGTAAAACATGATGGCATAATCCATTGCTCAATTTAAAATAAAATGAATTCTTCCTCTTTGGTTTGGACAAACTGAGAGCTTATCAGGAATGATGTTACATTTTCAGAAAATAGTACTGAGTTTAGTCAACCCTCTGAGAATATAGTAAACATTCATAGGAACACCTTAAAAATATATCCTGAGGTTTTTATCTTGGTTGGAAGTATAGCACACTCAATTATATAGACAGGAACCATTCAGCATGTGCCTTGAGGCTTATTAAGTTCTCAAGGAGTTGTGATAATGAAGATAAACAGTTTAACCTTTACCAGACTTGGGACCCTGGTTACCACAATGTCTCATTAAAGAAGAAACAAACTAGGAAAAGCATAGATAAATGTATTATAAAGCACCATGCCTCTAAGTGGTGTCCCAGATCCTCTACTGTTAAACTCTAATTTTGTTTTCTCCCACATTTTGTCTATTTTCTGAATTCACAGAACAGTGCTTTTGAGAAAGATCTTTTTTAGAGGTTTCTCAGCGTATGTTTTAAAGTTAAAATCACCTACATGTTGATAGCTTAGCTTGCAATACATTTTGTAAACTGGAGTACTTTAGGGACAAACATTTGGATGCTCCCTAGCGTTCAGAACAGTTTCTAAAATTTGGTTTGCATTTATTGAGCACTGTATTTTTAAAAAAGATTTTATTTATTTGTTTGACAGACAGAGAGGGGAAGAGAGCACAGACAGAGAGGGTGGCAAAGGGAGAGGGAGAAGCAGGCACCCCACTGAGCAGGAAGCCTGATGTTGGGTTCCATGACCCTGGGATCATGACCTGAGCTGAAGGCAGACCCTTAACTGAATGAGCCATTCAGGCACCCCGAGGAATGCATTTTTTTAAAAGAGAGACAAAGAGAAGAAGACAATCAGATTGTCTAGGATTAGCAAATTCTATGGCAAAAAATAAAAGCAAAATAATAATTTATGCTGATCATTAGAACCTATTGACAAAAACATCTTAGTGCCCTGTGTTAATCTGAAACAGCGATTGAATAATGATTCGCTTCCTTCTGCTTCCCCTGAATGGACTTCAGAAGGAAGTAAACCAATGGAAAATCTTGCTTCTGATCTCCACTTTGTAAGAGGCAGATGGTCCACAGAGGAGCAGGCTTCAGCTACTGGTGATAGGAGAGGTAGGAGAAACACCGCAAGGCACAGCTACAGATGGAGAAAAACATCCTCGCTATTCGGAAGAGCCACTGAGACTCCTGAATGGTAAGGAGAACTTTGCTGGAGACTCAGGAAGGTTGAGACCCAACCAGATGTTAAAAGATAGATCTAAGCTTTCATTCATCCCAAGAGAGGAAATAAGACCAAGATGCCTTAGAATTAAAAGTCAGGGATCCTGGAGAATCTTTTAACTGTATTATTTTGTAAACTCTAAAATAGCTCAAGAAGTAGAGTTGGCAAAAACCAGACAATCATTATACAATATAATCTGGATATAATTAAAATTGAGAATGGATAGTTCTTTTTTTTTTTTTTAGAATGGATAGTTCTTAAGAAGGCTAAATAAGGTAGAGAGTGCCATTAAGGCAAGAATAAAGCAAATTGTTTTACACACTAAAATAAAGCAGAATGCTACCTTATTTCCAATATATCAAGTAACAGGAAATATTTTTTCCTAATAGGAAATAATAAGGATAAAACAAATTAAAATTATAGCATTGAGATATCATTTCTGAAAGTCTATCTACATTCTATATTGGGAAGGATATTGAGAATTGGATATTCTCAGGGTACTCATAAGAGTTAAAATTGATACCAAAGAACAAATCATCCAATCAAGAAATGGGCAGAAGACATGAACAGATATTTCTGCAAAGAAGCCATCCAAATGGCCAACAAACACATGAAAAAGTGCTCGACATCACTCGGCATCAGAGAAATACAAATCAAAACCACAGTGAGATACCACCTGACACCAGTCAGAATGGCTAAAATCAATCAGTCAGGAAAAGACAGGTATTGGCGAGGATACAGAGAAAGGGGAACCCTCCTACACTGTCAGTGGGGATGCAAGCTGGTGCAGCCACTCTGGAAAACAGTATGGAGGTTCTTCAAATAGCTGAAAATAGAGTTACCCTACGACCCAGCAATTGCTTTACTGGGTATTTACCCTAAAGATACAAATGTCGTGATCTGAAAGGGCACACGCACCCCAATGTTGATAGCAGCAATGTCCACAATAGCCAAATTATTTAAAGAGCCTTGATGTCCATCAACAGATGAATGGATAAAGAAGATGTGGTGTGTGTGTGTGTGTGTGTGTGTGTGTGTGTGTGTGTTTGTGTATGAATATTATGCAGCCATCAGAAAATGAAATCTTGCCATTTGCAATGATGTCGATGGAACTAGAGGCTATTATGCTAAGCAAAATAAGTCAATCAGAGAAAGATAATTTTCATATGATCTCACCAATATGAGGAATTTGAGAAACAAGACAGAGGATCATAGTGGAAGGGAGGGAAAAATGAAACAAGATGAAACCAAAGAGGGAGACAAACCATAAGGGACTCTTAATCTCAGGAAACAAACTGAGGGTTGCTGGTGGGGAGGGGGTTGGAGAAATGGAGTGGCTGGTGATGGACATTGGGAGGGTATGTGCTATGGTGAGTGCTGTGAATTGTTTAAGACTCGTGAATCACAGACCTGTACCCCAGAAACAAATAACATATTATATGTTAAGAAAAAAAAGCAAAAAAAAAAAAAGAGTTAAAATTGATATAACCTATTTTGAAAGACATTTGGCAGTATCTTATAAAACTGAAATCCACATATCATTTGATCTATTCATTTTACATATATATCAGAGAATCACATGTTCATAAGGAGACAAACTCAAGTGTGTGTTCACTACAGCATACAGCATTTGAGGTAACAGTAAAAATTAGAAACAGCATGGCTGTATATCAATAGGGAAATGACAAAACAAAGTATGAGTATAATCACACAATAGAATGACATATGCAACTGTTAACATCTTAAAGAAGACAGATCTTAAAAACATAATGATTGGAAAACAGCAAATTGCAAGATTATAGTTACCCTATGCTACCATTTGTGTAAGTGGAAATCTCTTTGTACGATTACAATACATATAGTTTATAGAAATGCATTTATGTTTGAAAAATACAGAAACTGGAATGGGATAATCTTAAATGACCCCCTGATAAAGGTTGCCTCTGGGAAAGAGTATAAGTGATGAGATTTAGGGAGTAGTCCAAGAGATCTTAATTTTATGTTAAGCATTTTAAGTCATTTATTTAATTTGCGATTTATTTATTTATTCATTTATTTAAATGATTAAATCACAATTCAAGAAAATAAAATTAGTAATTACATTTACTTAAAAATTTAACTAAATTACTTATTAATTCAATTCTTCAATTTGAAAACTGAAATAAAGCATTTCAGTTTTCAATGAAAACTGGTTGTATAGATTATCAACTTATCTATGTCCTTTATATCTTCCTCGATAAGATAACCTATGTGAAAGGTGAAACAAACAATGCTCTCAGAGTTTTCGAGTTGTGGCCAGGGAAAGAAGAGGGAAATGCCACAAGATAGCGCAAAGGGACAGCATCAAATAACCGTCTGTGGAAGTAGAAGGGTGTCAACTCAGAGACACACATGCAAAGGAGATATGTAGGTCCCTCGGATTACCATTAGGGAACATCACGACACTCTTGAGGCATTTAGATAGGCTCGTGGGTACTGTAAAATTAATTGCTTGGAAAAATATAAGGAAGGGATGGAAAAAAAGGAATGAAATCGGCAAAACGATGTTTGCTATTGCTGAGACTAGACAGTGGAAAGGCAAACGAGTGGCATCCCAGGGCTGGTTAGTACAGGTAACAGTGCTCTGAATGCAGAGGTCAGCACACTGAATATGAAAGCAATCAATCACTAGTCTTGAACTGGAAAACAAAACAAAGCAAAAATCCATAAGCACATGGCCCACAGGATGGTTACTGTGCCACCATTATTGACAGGTTTCTTAAAAGGAGATTAAAAGAAACTGTACTTATTTTTTTTCTTCCTTCCCTCCCTGACTCTCTCCTCCCTCCCTCCCTCCCTCCTTTCCTCCTACCTTCCTCCCTCCTCCCTCCCTCCCCTTCTTCCTACCTTCCTCCCTCCTCCCTCCCTCCCCTTCTTCCTCCCTCCCTCCCTCCCTTCCTTTCTTCCTTCCTTCCCTCCATCTTTCCTTCCTTCTCTTTCTTTCCTTCTTCGCTCCCTCAATTTTCTTATAGAAAATGAAAGTGACAAGGCTGAGAAGCATGCAGTGGGTAGTTTAGATAAAGGAAAAGAAAGCTGGGGTGCCTGAGTGGCTCAGTCATTAAGTGTCAGACTCCTGATTTCTGCTCAGGTCATGATCTCAGGGTTGTGACATGGAAGCTGGTGTGGGGCTTTGTGCTTTGTGCTTGGGTGTGGAGCCTGGGGCGCCTGGGTGGCTCAATGGGTTAAAGCCTCTGCCTTCGGCTCAGGTCATGATCTCTGGGTCCTGAGATCGAGCCCCACATTGGGCTCTCTGCTCAGCGGGGAGCCTGCTTCCCCTCTCTCTCTGCCTGCCTCTCTGCCTACTTGTGATCTCTCTGTGTCAAATAAATAAATAAAATCTTTAAAAAAAAAAAAAAGACTCTCCCTTTCCCTCTGTCCCTCTCCTCCCTGCCCCCCTTCCCCCTCTTTAAAAAAAAAAGGAAAAAAAAAAGCTTTCCAACAAATAATATTCTGCTGACAAAAAGAAAAGACCAAAGGAGAAAAAAGTAGACTGAATTTTGTGAATCACATTAATTAAAATGAACTTTGTGAATAAGAGCTGTGCTTGTGTCAACAAGAGTACAGTATTTTGGTTTTTTTTTTATGATTTTATTTATTTATTTTACAGAAATAGCAAGTAATGGGGAGGAGCAGAGAGAGAGGGAGGGAGAGAGACTCTCTAAGAGACTCTCCATATGGAGCACAGAGCCTGATGTGGGGCTCGAGCCCAGGACCCTGAGATCATGACTTGAGCTGAAACCAAGAGTTAGATACTGAAATGACTGAGCCACCCAGGCACCCCAACAAGAGTACAGTTTTAAAGAGAAATTAGGATGATCCAGAGTACTGAATGACTCAGTGATTTTAAGAAACTTCCAACCCTGTTACCTTATTTCCTGGCTATTTAAAATCCTGAAAAGGGTCAGTTGCTATTATAACACTATTGTTTTTATACTAAAAGTCAATTACAAGGTTACCTTTCAAGAACAATAAACAAGTGGGAGAGTAGAAAACATATTTATCAAAGTCAGGTTGCTGGGTACAGTTCCAGTCCACCACTTGCTAACCTTATTAGTTTGAGTAAGATGCCCAGCTAATCTGGTTCTCAGATCCCTCACCTGGAAATAAACTAAAACAAATGCTCCATTAAATGCTTTCCTGTGGGCACCTGGGTAGCTCAGTTGGTGAAGCAACTGCTTTCGGCTCAGGTCGTAATCCCGGAGACCAGGGATCGAGTCCCACATCAGGTTCCCAGTTCCTCTGACCTTCCCCCCTCTCATGCTCTCTCTCACTTTCTCACACTCTTAAATAAATAAAATCTTAAAAAATAAATATTAAATAAATGCTTGTGTGTCCCAATATTTTAGATTTTATTATACCTAGCTAATATGCTCTGAAAAAAAGGTATTTTGAGGAAGAAAATGTATTTTTTAATAAATGGTAAAAGAGGTATGTTACTGTATTTTATATAAATATATGTATATTTTACATGAATAAGATATTCCCTCAAAATTACATATCCACGGGGTGCCTGGGTGACTCAGTGGGTTAAGCCTCTGTGTTAGGCTCAGGTCATGATCTCAGGGTCCCGGGATCGAGCCCCACATTGGGCTCCCTGCTGAGCCGGGAGTCTGTTTCCCCCTCTCTTCCTGCTTCTCTACCTACTTGTGCTCCCTCTCTCTCTGTCAAATAAATAAATAAAATCTTTAAAAAAAATTACATATCCAAAAAAACTTAGATATGTTGGAAACTACTGGATTATAAATTGAATATGGAAATTCCTGTTTGGCATTTTCTTTTCTTTGATACTAGAAGAATAACCACAAATATTTCCCCATAATATCTTGGATGATTTGAAGATTGAGTGCTCCTTGCCCTCAAATAAATGGAAAATAATTCTGGAGTTACTGATGAATTAAGTTGGCTGTAAAAAGGTCAATTTGATGGATTGGGATGTGGAGAAAGAGTCTGAGAGAAAAACAGAAAGAATGTGTGAATAGGATTTG
This sequence comes from Procyon lotor, assembly GCA_028646535.1. NCBI lineage: Eukaryota > Metazoa > Chordata > Mammalia > Carnivora > Procyonidae > Procyon > Procyon lotor. The sequence goes on along the minus strand of JAQQSY010001276.1, from coordinate 4,687 downwards.
GGGAGATGGTAGAAAGAACATGGTAATGTCACTGGGGACTATGAGAACATGGAAGGAAGAGACTGAGGGAAGAAAAGGTGGGAAGGAGAATCCCCTTGTAACTGAGATGGAATCAAACAGTAGTGGGAGGGTTCAGAAGGGAAGTTAGATGAAGGATACCCTAGGATCTTTGGAGCCACACCACATATATCACTTAAGGCTGCAACTTAAACTGCTGTGAGATCCCAAAATCAGGTGGAGATCAAAATTACAAAATTACAGTCTTTCTGACAGAGCTATACAGGGTTGAGCTTTCCAGGATGGTAAGGCTGTTCTGTAACTTTTTGCTGTCATGCCCTAGCGTGCTGCTGTTGTCTTCACAGTCAAGCCCGAGTCACGACCACATCCGTGACCCAGCCCTTAGGAAGTAGTGAGAAAGTCAGAGAAAAACAATTTATCTTTATTCAGAAGATGACTTTGATGACATAATTCTGTTCTCATTCCACTGGCCCAAATTTGGTTACATGGCCACATCTCACTGCCAAGAAGGATGGGAAATGTAGTCTCTAGTGGGCACCCAATAAAATTAGAATAACCAACTCCCTCCCTGCAAAAGAAGGTGGAAACAGATGCTGCCTTAAGGTGTTTGTTTAAAAAGGGAGTGGGTTTCATACTCTAAAAGAGCTGAGTGGGAACTCTAGCCAAGGGCACTTAAAGGAAATATTTCAGGCATGCGACTTGTCATTTAAGAGTCAAGTCATTGGTGCAGAAATCCCAATGCTCACTGACTATGCATTTCCTATCTCTAGTTTCCTAGCATAGGCCAAATTTACTCAAGTTGTCTGGTGAAGACGTTACCTCATCAGTACCTACAACCTTTCTCACTGATGGGCAAGAGGAATGCTTAACTGGGCCATATGACTTTGTTTGGGCTCCAAGTAACTTTCCCCATGTCTAGAATACTGGAAAACCCAGGAGAAAGCCAGATCTGTGGGACTCTGGCAGCCAATGTGGCCTACTTGGAAAGACAAACTAAAAACCTGAACATAAGTTGGAACAGAAGTAATAACAGTCTTGTTACCAAAAGGCATATAGACATGACTCAAAATCAAAAAAGCAATCTACGCATATAATTTAAATGAAATTTAAATGTACAGTCAATATAGGGCAGATGAAATGCTATAAAGAATGGAGCATGACAATATTTTGAAACTTCACCCGTAAGTGGAGAATTTTGTTAGAAGATGCTACACTGAGAGACAGTTACAGGAAAGAAAATTAGTTTCTTTTTTTTTTTTAATTTTATTTATTTATTTGACAGAGAGGAGAGAGATCACAAGTAGGCAGAGAGGCAGGCAGGGGGTGCGGGGGAGAAGCAGGCTCCTCGCTGAGCAGAGAGCCCCATTCAGGGCTTGATCCTAGGGCCCTGAGATCATGACCTGAGCCGAACATAGAGGCTTAACCCACTGAGCCACGCAGGTGCCCCAACTGGTTTCATTTTAAATGTTTTATTTAATAATCCCTGGTAAAAAATGTGTAATCCAAATGTAGATTTTTTCTTATTCCAGTGTCACAGTGGATGTACCTGTTCTATCAGAAAGTGGTTTCATTAGCTCAAAGTCCCTATTCTATCATCAGAAACAAGAAATGATGTCCTCAGAGAGAGTACATCTCAGATTAAATGGAACTGTGGTAAGTAAAACCTGTGAATAGCTGTAGGCAGATTACAAACATATTAAGTAAAAAGACTGCTAAGGAAAGCTACACATTTTATTTTCATTAATTGATTCAGTGCTGTAGTAATCCACCAGGAAAGATGATATATGTTACCTCTTCTAAGTTTGTTTCAATTTTTTTTTTTTTTAAGATTTTGGTGGAAAGATGATATATGTTACCTCTTCCAAGTTTGTTTCAATTTTTTTTTAAAGATTTTATTTATTTATTTGACAGAAAGATCACAAGTAGGCAGAGAGGCAGGCAGAGAGAGAGAGAGGGGGAAGCAGGCTCCCCTCTGAGCAGAATCCGATGCAGGGGCTGGATCCCAGGACCTTGAGATCATGACCTGAGTTGAAGGCAGAGGCTTTAACCCACTGAGCCACCCAGGCACCCCCCAAGTTTGTTTCAGTTTTTATGGAAGGTCATGTGTGTCTTTTATATAGAACAAAAGTTATACTTTTGTTCTAGCACAGACGAAAGGGTTTTCAATGTTTGTTTTGCCATTTGGTATTCTGTTTGACTGCCTAGAAGCTTTGAATGTCCTGCTTATGCTTCCTCATTTCCCAGCTTAGAAATCTGTCCCTTCTCAAGGCCAGAAACAGATGTGGTGAACCTCTCCTAAAGCTAGGATAGAGGGCTGTGACCTGTACTCTGCCAATTAGATATATGCATGTCAGTGTCTGAATATAAAATTTCAAACTGAAAAAGCAGCTACCATGCCTGATCCATTTGTGCCATAGTGGTTGCATTTCTCTCTTCTTTCTGGAGATCCCACAAACAGAAATTCTAGTCTCATTAGCCACAATCCAGTGCAGCATCTATGACCACGGGTACCAAAGTGGTTGCGAGATGTCATCTTTCTTGGTCCACAGGCTCTTTTCTATCCACGATAAAGAGGGTAAGTTACCTAGTACCCTCTGTTAGAATAATACAGTGCCTCTCTAATCATAGTAATAAAGCTTGCCACATACATTTTAACCTGGATCTGCAAATTACAAGAAGGTGAAAAAAATGTTTGTATCCAAATATGATTTTGTTTGTTTGTTTTAAACATTAAATGTGTGTGTGAGTGTGTGTGTGTGTGTGTGTGTGTGTGTGTGTAACATTAATGTATGAACTGGTTTCTTGTCTAAAACAGAGTTACACTGTAGTGGGAGCCCTGAAATTCTAGTAAAGAGAAAACAGGCCTCACTCCTTCTGTCAATACGAGCTGATACTGAGCAAAGCATACTATTTACCTGGGTTTCATTTAACTAATGCATGAGATGGAAAGAGAAACAAGGACTTGTGTGATTTGTGCTATTGCCAGTTAGATGTGTTAGCTGACAGGCAGCTTTTGGTTGCATATTTGCCCTTACGTGTGTGCTGTTTTGTCTGGGGGCCAAATGTCTAAACACTACACTTCCCAGACTTCCTTGGGAAGCTTCATTTAGGTTGTGCCAACAGGTGGTGAGAGAAAACAGGAAGGCAGAAGAACAAAGGAAGGAAGGAAGGAAGGAAGGAAGGAAGGAAGGGAGGGAGGGAGGGAGGGAGGAAGGAAGGGAGGGAGGGAGGGAGGGAGGGAATATCAACAGCAGCAGCAGCAGACACTTGGCTCCTTGGCTTCGACGCGGGCAGTGCAAGCCCCCCAGCTGCAGTCGCCCAGGCAAGTCCCGTGGCAGGTTCCACAGCAGCCTCGGTGACACCGTGACGATGGCCAGAACGGCCCTGGGAGACACTGAGCAGCAAAACTTCAGAGGCAACAGCGAGTTAGCAGGCTCCTCAGTCTCAGGTGGGACAAGAGTCATCCCAAAGCAGCAGGTGACCCAGTAGCCCCAGTGACACCGTGATCCTGGCCTCCCGGTTATCTCACATTCATTCCTAACATAATAGCAGCCTTCCACGGTTACTAACCAATGAGTAGCTTCATCTTCCCTTCCTGCTCTGCAAGCCCTTCCCACACTTTTGTAAATGTTTCTCTGTATCCAAGCCCCTCTATTTGCAATTCCTGTACTAGTTTTGTTTACCCAACTGTACGCTGGTCACAACCAGACCAAAAAACCCTCCGCATTTTATGTTTTGAAATTTCTTTTATTACTAAAATGTATCATTCTAAAATTAGAGAGAACTATAATATTCACTTGGAATTCCTTATTGAAGCCACCGTGATGCCAACAGACTTTCAATTTTGATCATAAAGGAATGCATTCTACCAGATAAATAGTCCCACCAAGTCTCACTAGAAAACCTGTATAAAAGAAAACACGAAAATATTTTTAAACTATTGAAAACATTCTCGGAGGCTGATAGGACTTCTGGAGCCAGTATCCTGAAATGAAGTAAACTAATTGAGGAAAACCTCAGCTTTGCACAAAACTCAGGACCCTGCCAATTCTTCAGTGGCACAAAATGACAGGCAATACACCACAGTAAATATACTGGTAGAGCTTTAAGAATCTAATGAAAATGGGAGAAAAACTAGGAGGGGGCAAGCCCTACAAAGAAGGGAGGTGCACACAAGGGAGTCCAACTTGTGCTACCCATTTTCCTTGAGACATTTTCCAGTTCCTAACTTCAGCATGGTAAGAAAGGAACACAACACACCTAAATGGCAGTGGAAGTACATTCAGAGTGGAAATAAAACCGCCCAAGAGAAAAGAGATAATGGAACTTTTGCAAACCTAAAGATGTCAACAAATACTACAAACCACAAAGAAAGACAGAAAATAAAACCACACATAGGTACACACTAATAACATAGACGAAAAAACAAGCAGGAGATAAAGAAGAAAAATTTTTTAAAAAAATATTTTATTTATTTATTTGACAGAGAGAGATAGAGAGATTACAAGTAGGCAGAGAGGCAGGCAGAGAGACAGGGGGAAGCAGGCTCCCTGCGGAGCAGAGAGCCTGATGCGGGGCTGGATCCCAGCACCCTGAGATCACGACCTGAGCTGAAGGCAGAGGCTTTAACCCACTGAGCGACCCAGGCGCCCCAAAGAAGAAAAATTTT
>JAQQSY010001275.1:0-14514 GCA_028646535.1 Procyon lotor | reverse complement strand
AGAGCAAAGCAGAGGCCACGGGGCCAGGAGCCAATGCGCCCCGTCTGAAGGGGACCCCAGGAAGCTGTACCTTGATCATCAAAAGCATGAGTCAGCTCGTGGCCCACGACAACACCAATGCCACCGAAGTTCAAGGCCCTGGGGAGGAGAACACGAAGGTGAGGGTGACATCGCTTCCTGAGTCTGGAGACACAGCAGGGTCCCGGGAGCTCTATGGGGACGTGGCCACAGCCTGAGCCTCCAGCCAGACCCTGGAGGCTAGTCAGAGGCTGGGCAGATGGGCTGTGGTCAGCCTGCACCCCCGGGAGGCCAAGCACTGTGCGAGACGCCCCACCGAACTGCACTGTCCTCTTTGGTCACCTCAAAAGAGTCTGGCATCAGTGACCGACTGTAGCGATCAGCAAACCGCGGCTGGGAATAGTTCAACCACTTTGCCTAAGTGTCAGGCAGTAGGCAAAGAGCAGACCTGGGATTTAAACCCAGGGCCTTTCTCAGGCCGTGCTCTCACACTTTCCACTCCCCACCCCCAAGCTGTGACTACCCTAAAACACTGCTAGAGGGGCATTCCCCTAGATGGGGCACCCGACTTCACGGCACGCCCCCAAGCTCCCACTGTCCAGGGGCTTCTGGACCCCGGAGACCTCTGGAGGGAAGCACAGGGAGTGAGGATGTTGCTCTCTGTGCGACATCTCTGAGCGTCCCAAGCTCCCTGGGCCCGTGGGACAAAAAGGGAGGGGAGACCAGCTGGCTCCTGTGGTCAGCTGCGGGCCGCAGGGCCGGGCTGGGTGTCCGCGGAGGGGCGGGGGGTGGGGATGGGGAGATCGAGTGGGAGCACCGCAAAAGCATCCTACTTGGGCGAGGAGCGGGTGTAGAAGGGCGCCTGCAGGATCCCGGCAGGAAAAACGATCTCGTTCTTGGTGGGCGAGTAGTAGGCGTTCACCATGGGAGGGGTCATGCTCCACCTGCGGGCAATCACATGTGAAACCCAGCTGGCGGCGAGGCAGGTGGGGTCCGCCCATCCAGCAGGTGTCGAGGGTCTGAAGCCCAGCCCCAGGCACACAAGGACAAGGACATCCTTAGCAGCAGTGTTTAGGAGGGGAAAGCCAGAGAACATACGCATGTCTGCAAAGAAAGGGATCAGTTGAATCCGATGTCCACACAGTGGAACAGCGAGGCGCTTACCAAGAGCCAGATGGATCATTACGTAATCAGAAGGCCACTGCTGCCAAGCGGTTCTCAAAGTGTGGACTGCAGACACCTGGAGGGGGTCCCCAAGGCCCTTTGAGGGGTTCTGGGTCTGTGAGGCCAAAATTATCTTACTATCTTCCATAATGATACAAAGACATGATTTGTCTTTTCCACCGTGGTGACGTTTGCCCTGACGGACGAAAAGCAATGGTGGATGGGGCTCCCCGGGCCCGCGTGTGATTCACAGTGGCGGCCCCCATTGTTCGGGCGGCCCCCGCCTTCCTCACCAGGAAAAACAAACCCATCTCACTGAGGAATATCGCTGATGAAGCAGCACGAGTACTTCATGTTTTTTAAAGTTTTATTTATTTAAGCCGTCTCCCCACCCAACGTGGGGCTTGAACTCATGACCCTGAGATCAAGAGTCGTGTGCTCTACTGACTGAGCCAGCCAGGCGTCCCACGATTACTTAGTGTCATGAAGTCTAGACCCTTGAGGAGAAGCGTCTTGACCGATGGGAAGTCCACATAAGCACTTGTGCCTTTCTCACGGGACCCCATTTGTACTGGGAGGATGACTGACCAAGTGGCGTTTCAGATGTGGCAGACCTCTGGTATCCGGCAGGCATCTTCTCGAAGATGAAGTGAGCTTATCACCTCAAGGGAAACAACTGACATCTGTTGCCAGTGATAAAAATTTAAGGTTTAAAAAAAACTGGGGATGCCTGGCTGGCTAGGTTGGTCGAGCATGCGAGTCTTGATCTTTGGGCTGTGCGTTCAAGGCCACCCTGGGCATAGAGCTTACTTAAAAAAATAAGAATAAAAACTTTTTTTAAAGAAATTAGAAAATTGGGGCACCTGAGTGGCTCAGTGGGTTAAAGCCTCTGCCTTCTGCTCAGGTCACGATCACAGGGCCCTGGGATCGAGCCCCACATCGGGCTCTCTGCTCAGCAGGGAGCCTGCTTCTCCTTCTCCCTCTGCCCCTCCCCCTGCTTCTGCTCTCTGTCTCACATATATAAATAAAATCTTTAAAAAATTTTTAAAATTAGGGGCGCCTGGGTGGCTCAGTCGTTAAGCATCTGCCTTCGGCTCAGGTCATGCTCCCAGGGTCCTGGGATCGAGCCCCGCATCAGGCTCCCTGCTCGGCAGGAAGCCTGCTTCTCCCGCTACCATTCCCTCTGCTTGTATTCCCTCTCTCGCTGTGTTTCTCTCTGTCAAATAAATAAAATCTTTAAAAAAAATTTTTTTAAATTAAAAAACCTTAAATTTCAAGGAAAAATAATTAATTAGCAAAATTAATTACAAGAACTTGTATTGGTCACCATAAACTTGATAACTTCCCGACACTGAAAGACTTTTTTTTTTAATTTAAATTCAATTAGCCAACATACAGTACATCATTTGTTTCAGATGTAGAGTTCAATAATTCATCAGTTGCTAAAGACTTCTCTCAGGAGGTCAACAGTGGTAAGAACAAAGGTGGATTTCTTTGGACATGGTATAATGAAAATGTCACTCTTCAGAGGTACATAAAAGTCAGCAAGCCTTGTCCTAATGACTAACGCATGATGCCACAAATCACGGCTGGGTAAAAGATCCATTCGAGGTGCAGGACAGACTGATGGACCTCAGTGCACCAGAACGGAAGAGTTCATGGCTACGCGTTCAGATTCCACAGTGCCACTAACTTTAAGAAATTACTACTTGCTGAGTTTTGGTGTAGTTAACAATGAAGAATTTGCACAAGTAACAGGAAAGACTACTAAAGCATCCCTCCCTTTTCCAACTTCATATCTGCATCAGACTAGATTTTCTCTTGAGGGGAAGGGGCAGAGGGAAAGGAAGAGGGAATCTTTTTTTTTTTAAGATTTATTATTTTAGAGAGGAAAGAGAGAGAGAACGATTGAGTTCTTGTGAGCATGCAGGGGATAAGGGGTGAGGGAGAGAGAATCTCAACAGGACTCCCTGCTGAGCATGGAGCCCAACAAGGGGCTCAATCCCTCAACCCTGAGATCACAACCTGAGCCGAAATCGAGAGTTGGATGCTTAACCAACTGAGCCACCCGGGCCCCCTGAGTGAGAAGCTTAAGCAGGTTTCACACCTAGTGTGGAGCCTGACGAGGGACTTGATCTCACATCCCTGAGCCGATGACCTGACCCAAAAGAAAAAGTCAGATGCTTAACCAACTGAGCTACCCAGGAGCCCCTAGATTTTCCTTATACATTTCAAAACAATATGTTGTAACAGATTGAACACAGAAACAGATATGAGAGTCCAGCTGTCTTCTATTAAGCTAGATAGTAAAGAAACATGCAAAAAGTAAAATACTTTTTTCACTAAACTGTTTTTTTAAAAAAATAGGTTTTTATCATAAAGTTTACATTAAATTGATATAATCTCCATATACAAAGAGACCCTTTGGGGTCCATTAATTTTTCCAGAGTGTAGAAGGGGGTGCCTGGCTGGCTCAGTCGGAAGAGCAGGCGATTCACAGGGTTGTGAGTTTGAGCCCCATGTTGGATGCAGAGATTACTTAAATAAATAAAACTTAAAAAGAAAAGAGTATAGAAGGGGCCCTGACAGTAGACACATTTGTCCGGTCAATATTTTTTCTGGTGTGGAGGGGAAGGCCAGTGATGAGTGGACATTTTCTCCAAGAGCTTAGACAGAGCCACCTGGGGGCACTCCCAAGAGGCGGAATTTAAATGAAAAATTTTAAGCTAAATTAAAAGACTTCAGATAAATTCAGAACTTTGTGGCAGTATTTGTGCCATACTCTGGAGATAAAAAACCGCCTTCTGGTACATTTAGGGGAGGAAGTTCCTCTGTAAGGAGACAGGAATCTTAAGAGGAAACAGAGATATTAAAACCCTCATTGGGGGCGCCTGGGTGGCTCAGTCGTTAAGCGTCTGCCTTCGGCCCAGGTCAGATCCCAGGGTCCTGGGATCGAGCCCCACATCGGGCTCCTTGCTCAGCAGGAAGCCTGCTTCTCCCGCTACCATTCCCTCTGCTTGTGTTCCCTCTCTTGCTGTGTTTCTCTCTGTCAAATAAATAAAATCTTAAAACACCTGACTTTAAAAAAAAAACAAAACAAAACAAAACCCTCATTGGTCACGAGGGGGCGCCAGAAGCAAAGAGAATTCTTGCTTCCACCTTTTGGTAAGATTTATTCTGCAAAATGTTTTAGGCGTGGAGGGAGCTTATTTTGAGAGCTAGAGCTAGCATGACAACATGTGAGTTTTCCGAGGATACTGCCCAAAAAAATGACAGAAATATCATTCCAGATTATTTTAAGAAAGTTTAAGTTCCAGGAAGAAGCTGCATTTTAAAAAACTTCCCCCAGGCGCCTGGGTGGCCTCGTGGGTTGAGCCTCCAACTCTCGGTTTGGGCTTGGGTCGTGATCTCAGGGTGGTGGGATCGAGCCCCCTCTTGGGCTCTGTGCTCAGGGCAGAGTCAGCCTGAGATTCTCTCTCCCTCTCCCTCTGTCCCTCCTACTCATTCTCTCTCTCAAATAAATAAATATTAAAAACAAACAAAAACCCTCTCCAGAAGGCCCTGATGTGCAGTAAGGTTTGGGAATCACAGCTGCTGGAGGCCCATTTGGAACCTTCGCTAGCTGAAGGCCTCCTCTGGGCCAGACACTCCCGCTCACACTTGACTCTCACACGGCCCTCGCATCTTCTCTGCGGAGAAGGAGCCAGACGCCCCCAACACTGAAGCGTGGGAGGTCAGGCTGCTCTGCACCCCTGTGGGGTGCCAGGGGCACATGGACCCTGTCCCAGCTCCTGGCTGGGTGCACCTCCGCAGTCCCTGGCTTCTTCATCTGAGGAGCGGGAAGGAAACACTACCCACTCGTCAGATGGCGCTCAGGATCCCTACGTCTGGCATCTGGTGTGACAAAGACACGCTCAGCCCAGAGCAGCCCCATGTCCCAGGAACCAGCGCCCTCCCAGCAAGGCCCCGGGGACTCACTGGTCTCTGTTGGGAGCTTTCCTGAGCTGGTCGGCAGTGACCCTCCAGGAGAAGTTAAAAAACCGCATGGCATTCTCAAAGTAGAGGTCCGGGACAGCCGTGTACTGGACAAGAGGAAGCAAAGTCATGAGGTCAGAGCGTGCCCGGGCTGGGCGACCCCTCGGCTCCCCATGCGTAAGCCCCTTCTTCTAACACTGAGGAAGCTGAAACCCCACGAGGTTATGGACGGGTCCGCGGGTCAGAGGCCAGAACGGAGGGCTCCAGACTGCAGGCTTGGGTTCTCGCCTTGGCTCTGATGTCACTGGGGCCTGGTGCCCTCTCCCGTTTGAGGACACACCAGCAGCTTCACGGGGCTGCTCAGCGCCCAGCGGTGTCACAGGCCCGCAGCCACGCCTGGGCCTTAGAAAGCAAATCTCCCCAGTGCTGTCCAGTGGAAACTTCTGCGAAGACAGACGTGTTCTACCCCATGTTACCCAGTATGGCAGACGCCAGCCACATGTGGCTACTGAGCATTTCAGATGTGGCTCACGTGACTTTTCAATTGAGTTTTAATTAATTTAAATTTCAACCAATTCAACAGCAGTGGCTCATAGCTACCACCCTGGATGGCACCTGGATCAAGCTGGGGTCTATCTCTGAAATGGCAAGGGACAGACCTCACCACACGCCTTCCTCAACACTCTGCCCAGTCTTTTGGCTCTTTTAAGGGCAAGGTTCTCCCTCAGATCTGCTCCAGAACTTTCTGGCTTTTCACCAAGGCTCTGGTAAAACACTGGGCCCTTGGGGATAGGACTGTGATGCTGTGGACTGTGCCTGGGCTGTCCCCAGGGGCCTCCCAGTCTCGTGTCGTGACGCCCTGAAGCATCTTAACTCATTCTCAAGGAAAAAGGCTGTGGAATGAGTCAGTCCTATATTCTCAGAAGTAATTTTAATATTCTTAGGTTTTAAATAGAGCCATGATGAGAAGTTATTATAATTGCAAAAATGCCTGAATTTCACAAACTTCAATCCCAAGAAAATATAAGACTATCTTTCTGGGCAGAAGCACAATCCATTTACCAGGATGACCTGCCGAAAGTTCTAACCACCAGGAATATATCAAGTACCCTTGTGGTCTCAATTAAGCTTAAACGTGCATTTGGGATTCACGCTTCCTTTTTCCCGTTAGCATTTCGAGGTCCAAATGAGGTCAAGGTTTCTCTGGGAAGGTGAGGGAAGACCCTGGGGAGGGAGGCAATCTGGGGGGCCAGGAAGGAAGAAGTGGTATGAGGGGCTCTACTTCTCATTCCGCCTCCTGCTGTTTCAGGGGCCTCAATTCCGTCTGTCCTTCCTGGGGTCTGCTCACCCCCATTACATGGAGCGTCTGGCAGGGCACATGGCACCGTTCGGTCCAGCCTGCTGGGCATTGACAGTGGCTCCAGCGGGCCCAGAGAGAAGGGGCCCAGAACGGCCCCCCTCGTGCCCGATCCACCCCACACCGCCACATCTTGAGATGCCCCGACAGTCAAGGTACCTCTCGCATCCCACCTGGACCCAGCCTGTCTCTGCTCTTCCCCACGTGGGGACCTCAGGGACATTAGGGAACGCAAGGGGGCAGGGTGGGAGCCACTCACGTCATTGAACACTTTGTCGAGCTCCTTGGGGTCCATGATAAAGTTGGGGTAGCCTATCATGTTGTAGATCGCGTCTGCCTGGACGGGAGAGACATAGAGGACACTGAGCGCCCAGCAGGCCTGGCTGGGCTCAGGCTCTGGGCCAAAAGGAAACGGGCAGGTCCTCCCCCTCACGGCCTCCACATCTCTTCCTGGAAAGATCCCTCTCTGGCCTGACTCCTACTTACCCTTTGGCTCTCTGCTTCCCCTGAGGGAAGCCTTTGCTGGCCGCCACCCGCTGAACTCTATCAGATCCCTTGTTCTGCATTAGACATGTCACATCTCCCTGCATTTTCCCCTCACACACTCAACACGGTTTCTTTTTGTATTGTCATTAATGCAATTGTGTGTTCAAGGCTATCCCTCCATCCTGCTGGAATATTTTCCCCCGAAGGCAGGACAGCTTCTATGCTGTGCTCCCCACATGGGACCGGTCTCCCTTCACGCACCCTCTCCATCCGTGGCCGTGGCCCTCCAGGTGGGAAGCCTTAGCCACCCCTTCTGGCACTGGGCCAGCCTCACCTTTTCCTTGGCTGACCTCCGAGTGTCTTCGTCCATCCACTTCAGGGTGCTCAGGCTCTCCTCAAATGCCTTCTTGATCTCTAGGATTATCTCGCTGGCCTGAGGAGACAGAAACTGGCCAGTGAGGTCTGGGCACTGGACAGGTACCCCATCTGGAAGGAGGCCAGAGTCTAAACTCAGGAATCAGCTCAAAGCCTCAGGCTCCTCAGTGCCCAGAACGCTTACGCCCTGCAAGACAAGGCTGGACTTCCATCAGTAGAGCATCAACGCCACAGATGCTCAGGACAAACTTGGGGAAGTTGGAAAAGTCTCTCCTCTGCAGGACTTTTCAGAGCCTTTAGTGTGTGACATGAACTTCGATTCTTTTGGAAAGTGTAAAATTTTTGTAGCCTTTCTCAGACTTACTAGACCACAGGATCCCTTTTTGATGGAATGGGCTTTAAAATCTAGAGAACCCGAGTTCTGGCAAGCAGTTTCAGGCTGGAGAGGAACAGCTGTTCTTGAGGGCAGTAATGTCACAGACTGACTTGGAGCCCAATGATTCTAGGGCAGAGGAAGGAAGTCGCACAGCAGTCGCACAGCCCCCCCTGTCAGAGGGGCTGACAGCTGACAAAGTAGACAAGATTCTGTATCAGCCACTGACAGGCGAGTCTCATAAGGAAAGTGAGTCTCTGGTTTGCTAATGTTCAACTGCTGATAATAGCTACATAATTAAAGTTAGTAATAAAAACTGTAACAAAGGGGCGCCTGGGTGGCTCAGTGCCTTAGTTAGGCCTCTGCCTTCAGCTCGGGTCATGACCTCAGGGTCCTGGGATCAAGCCCTGCATTGGGCTCTCTGCTCAGTGGTGGGCCTGCTTCCCCCACTCCCCTCTGCCTGCCTCTCTGTCTACTTGTGATCTCTCGCTCTGTCAAATTAATAAAATCTTAAAAAAAAAAAAACTGTAACAAAAATATAATAAAAAAAATATATAATAGCTACCATTTACCAAGCCCTTGTTTTCTGCTGGGCTTTCTCTGTGCGTAGCATTTAAAAAATATGTATTTATATGACAGAGAGAGAGCATCCGCACAAGCAAGGGGAGCGGCAGGCAGAGGGAGAAGCAGGCTTCCACCGAGTAGGGAGCCCGATGAGGGGCTCGATCCCAGGACCCGGGATCATGACCTGAGTCGAAGACAGACGTTTCACTGACTGAGCCACCCCGGGGCCCCCGTGTGTAGCATTTCATTTCCTGTCCTGCTACAGGATGGACAGCCCCGCTTCCAAGTCAGCAGTGAAGGGAGAAAATTGTCCCAAACCACCCAACCAGGAGACGATGGATCCATGATCGGAACCGGGGCTTGGCTGTCTTCGTGCACCTAGCTATGATGTTCCTCTGCGGGTCCAGACACGGGGTTACCCCCTGGGGTAAGAAAGATGTCACCCGTTAGGCCAGAGCTGCTCTGCCAACAGGATGTCACTGGGCCCTTCGTTCCCCTTGGGGGTGGAGGTGCAGAAGGCTGGGATGGGCTCGCAGGTTCGTGATAACATAGTTCAAAAGCCCGGCACTCAATGCCAGCCGCCTGGCCTGGAGCAGGAAAGGCCCAGAGCAGGCGGGAGCGCGGGCTGCCAAGTTCATGAGGGGCGAGTGCAGGTGCGCCGTCACTAGGGGAGGGACTCACTATGTTCTTGCTGTCCTCGGCAAAGGTCGCTTTGACAAACATGGGGCCCAGGGCAAAGCCCAAGTTGTTCTCTGTGTCGCTCACGCAGAACTTCCACCGGGGAACACAGGTCTGGAAACACAAGGGAGAGGGGTTATTGGGCGCCGTCCTCCTTCTTCCCAACCCCTGTTGGTCTGGGAGGAAGCAGCAACAGCTGGGGCCTGTGCTTCTTTCCAGAACCTCAGGGAGACTTTTCGGATGCAGTGGAAGTTATTTTAGGCACTGGACCAAGTGACCACAGAACGTGCTCGTCGGCGCCATCTACTGTTGCCTGAACACCGGGCTCCGCAGAGAATGGTGTCTCTCAGAGCCATGGAAATGATCCGGAAGGCAGGGCTGTGGGCCTCGCCAGATGAGGACACGGACAGTCACTCAGCAAGGGGGAGTCACTGGTCCAGGGTCCCCCCCACCCCTGCGAGTGCGCGTGCGCGCGCGCGCGCGCGCGCGTGTGTGTGTGTGTGTGTGTGGCAGCGACAGGCCTCTGACCTGCCTGACGGCACACCCACACCCCTACCCCGTCCTGGCCCCTGGGGGAGGCAGAGGATCCTGGTGGCACAGACTTGAGAAGTTACCCTGTCTACCCCCAGGCACCAGGAAACCCTTCCCAGAAGGCCAGGACCCAACCCCACTGAACGCCTCCCAGAGGAAGGGCCGGCCCGGCAGGCTGCAGGCGTGATGTCGTGGTCGCAGGTGGTCTCGCGCACCAGCCCGCCGGCCCACCCCACTTCGCTGTGAAGCTGGACGCGGGCGCCCCACGGGCTGCAGCCTCAAGGAGCGGGGCTCTGGGAAGTGCACCCACACAGGTTCCTGCCCCGCTGGCTCCTCTGCCCTCGGTGGCCGCCAGGGATGGCCCTGCTCTCGGAAATCCCTGAATCCCCCGTGGGGCCTCCTGACCCCGAAGAACAGGTGGTAAAATCCACCAGGCTCAGGGCAGCCTGCTTTGGAACAGTTTTCCAACTGAAAACAACCAAATGCCCACCAACAGGCAGCTGGAGAAACAAAATGTGGTATTTTTATATAACGGCACGCTACTTGGCAGCAAGAAAGTGCGAACTACTGATGCGCACAACATGGTTGAATTTCACAGCCATTAGCCGAGAGAAACCAGACGCAGGAGAGCTCCCAGCTCTCGACCCTGCCCCCCAGGGGACCTTCTGCTCCTCGGATGCGGATGCCGGACAGACGGGTGACAGGAGTGTCTCTGTCTGGAGTGGGGTGTTGGTTTTGTGGGTGCTTTCCTTTGTCCAAAGGAACACATTTCCTTTATCCACCGAACCAAGCATGTCATTGCACATTTTACAGTATGCAGATTACACACACCTTAGGGGAAGAAATTTCTCCCACGAAAGAAGGGATATAGAGGGCATCTCTGCTTTCCCTTAGTGGCCCAAGTTCTTTTAAGCTTTCCCGTCCATGTGCCCGTTTAGATGCCCTCCCCTCCTCACAACCCGCCCACATCTGGCTGAGGCTGCCCACACAGGAGGTCAGGACTGGGGGATCTTGACCTCATGGGCTCCGTGGGTCCCCAGGACCTGATGGCCAAGCCAGGAGCGGAGTCTCATTGCCTTCTCAGGAGGGCTTTTGCATAAGCCCACCCACTCACTCACTCGTTTGTTCATTCATTTGTTCATGTGTCCATTCATTCACATGCCCAGCGCCTTCTGGAGAATTCCTCTGCACCCAGACTTCGCTAGGTACTTGGAACCTAGGGACAAACTGGCCCTGGGCCTTGCCTGCGTGGGGCTCAATGGAAACACCCAGGGCACCCAGTGCGAGAGACAGACACATAATAACAGCAATGGTGGCAGCAACAGTAGCTCATGTTGGCTGAGCATCTGTCAGTTGTGGGCCCTAACCCACGTAAGCCGCATCATAACCCCAGGAACCAGGAGCCCCTGTGCTCCCGTGTGCAGAGAAAGAACATGGCTTGGAGGGCTTCAGCCTCTGGGACGGACTTTTGGGGATCCCTTCGTGTAATCCCAGACAACCCCTGGTCAGCAGGCTAGGGACTAGTTATTCCTTTTCACATTTGGGAAGACTGAGCCCTCTGCTCCAATGAAGTGATTTGCCTAAGGCTGCGTGGTTAGAAGAACCATTTCAAACACAGATCTTCTGACCCAAAGTTCTGTGCTGTTTCCTTACACCATGCACGGGGCATATAGGGACCCTGGCCCACAGGCTCCCACCTCTAGGGCCTCCCAACTGCCCTTGCCTCTGCTAAAGTCTCCCTGCCAGCTCCTAGCACCCCTGCACTCTGAGCCTGGCCCAGGGAAACTTGCTTGCTTGCTCCCTCGCTCACTCTATCTACCATAGGAAAATAGACGTTAAGATTTACCATTCTAACTGCTGTCAGTGGTGTTAGGCATATTCACACTGCTGGGCAACCAATCTCCAGAACTTTCCATCTTGCTAATGTGAACCTCCATACCTATTAAACAACTCCCCATGCCCGCCTCCCTGCCCCTGCCCACCGCCCAGCCCTGCAACCACCAGAAGCTCAATTTTAACTTCCGGCTCCTGCAGAGCCGAGGCTGAGTGGAACAGGGCTCACGTGTGGGCTGTCGAATCGGATGTGCTGGGACTGACAACACACTCCCCATTTATGAGCTGTGTGACTTTGAGCAAGTCCCTTCCCTTCATAGAGCCTCGGTTTCTTCATCTATGAAACGGGCTGGTGATAACAGCTCCTGTGCTATTATAGGAACTCGGTGACATAATGCCTATAAAAGGCAAACATCTAATAATAATATTTTTCATCATCATCATCATCATCATCATCATCATCATCACTAGTGAGTGTCTGAAAGTACTGAATAGTCATGGTCATCCAGAGGTGGGTTTGAACTTGAGCTTGGCTGCCTCCTCGCTGGGTGACCTGGGAAGCCCTTCACTGCCCGAGCCCATTTGCTCCTCTGCACGCGGGTAGGTAAGAAGCGAGGCAGGTGCACACCCCACACACACAGGCGTCTCCGTGATGACCATCCTGGGTCCTGCTCACGCCCCTCCCGTATAAAGTCCCCTGGGAGGCCACGTGCTCCAGGGCACAGAGTCCGTGCCTTGTCAGGTCTGTGACCCAGGGCTCACCCAGGCCTGGCCCATGGTAGGTGCAGGTGGAGCAGGAAGGCAGGCCCTCTCTTGGTCCTTCTCCGCAGGGCCAGGCGGCTCTCGTGGCTGAGGCCCTGGGGTGCCTCAGAAGCCTGTCTTATGCCCGGCCACCCTTTTCCTCAGTCCCCTTCCTGCTGCAGGCGGGTGTACATGGGGATGGGACAGAAAAGGAGAACTCTTTGCAGGATGGATTCTGGGACCGGAGGCAGGAGCCCACATCCTGTCCTTCTCTGCCAGCCCTTATCTGGCTCTGTCCACTCCATTGGACTCTGGGAAGGGCTGCAGGGGCAGGGTCAGGCTGGAGCCAGCTGTCCCTGTCCCTTGGGGTCTGGCTAGTGCTGCCCTCGGTGGGGCAGGGTGCATTGGGCGGGCTCTGCAGCTGGGGACTGCCTGGGGCCCTGATTGGGTATGTCCCATCAGCACATATGAGGACCTCTGGCAGCAGATGCGGGTCCCTAGGGCACAGACCCCACCTCACTTGTCTCCGTGTTCCCACACGGGACTCCTGTCCTGTCTGTTGGCTGCACGAATGAAAGGGGGAGAGCCACCTCCTTGGGAAAGACTGGCAGTGGCCAGGGAGCTTCGTACCTGGGGCGGGGTCCTGAGGGAGGGAGTGAGGGTCCTGGAGCCCTGGGACCTCTGGAAGAATGGACCGCCAGGGGTCATGGTGGGGGCCCTGGAAGGAGGGCGGAGACCACCTGGTCGGCTAGGAGGGTAACAGCAGGGAACACGCGTCCACTCTTACCATGAACCAGGGGCTACAGCAAGTGTTCTGTGTTTATGGGGAAGGAGCAGTATTCTGGGGTCCACTGTGTGAAACGGGGATGATGATCACATCCAGCTCAGGGGATATGAAGATCACATGAGTTACAGGAAAGTGTTTATTATCACCATCGAGAAGGGGTTGGGAAGAGAGAGAAAAGAAACCACCTTTTGCTGTGAAGAAGCTAAATCTCTACGATCCTCTTTTTTTAAATTATTATTATTTTTTAATTTAAGTAATCTCTACACCCAACTTGGGGCTCAAACTCATGACCCTGAGACTCATGCTCTTCCAACTGAGCCAGCCAGGCACCCCTCTAAGACTCCTCTTTACCCACTAAGACCCAGTGTAATCATCTCCTTCTCGAAACTTCTATCTCCAACTAGGTTAGATTCAGTTCTGTGTGCCAGGGACATTCGAGTAGACCCCTTCAGAGCCCCTCTCCATTCTCTGCCTACCCTCTACCTCCCTCACAAGTTCCATGGCTCTGGGGGACACGGAGGTCGCGAGAGCCTCCAACCCAGGGCCTGGCACACGGTAGGCGCTCAGCAGGTGAATGAGAAAGCACAGTAACAGGCTCACCTTCTTGGTCCCGTACATGACTTCCATGAATTTCTCGTCGGCGTCCTGAAAGCGCTGATCAAGGAAGGAACTTGTCTTCCTCACCAGATTCCAGATCATGTAGTTGTTTAGCAGGCTGGGGAAAGAGCAGATCAGACCTCTCAGAAGGGCCCAGAGCTGGGGGCATCACAGCACTTCCCACACCGACCTTTAGGGGGCGCTCAAACCTGGCCTTTGGATCGCAGGCTCTTCGGTGAGATCCACCCCCCACCCCACCCCTGCTCCCTCTCCCCGTCCCATTTTGGCAGGTCGCTGCTTACTAAGCACGTAGATTGTCAACTCTCTGAGACAGGGTCCTCTTTGAACACTCCTCGGTGCCTAGTGCAGTGACTTGTGTTTGTCGCATAGCTAGCTGCCTTTTGTTTGGGAGCCGTGGAGTGGCCACATGGAGACTCCCCCGGACAGGAGCAGGGAGGAGCTCGGAGATGTCCCAGCCAGGAGCCCAGAGATGGGAGAGGGGGCCTTTGGAGGGGAAGCAAAGAGAGCTCAGGCCACCATGCCAAGGTCTCCATGAAAGAGAGCTCACTGCCCCTTCCCCTCAGGGCACAGAGAATCATTTGTGACCGTTGTCACCTTTGCAAAGAAGTCACCTTAGCACCAAGAGATGTTGTTGGTTCACAACAACAGTTCACGACAGTGAACATCTAGCCTCAAACTGGAACCAACCTAAAAGTGTGACAGTAGGGGTAGGAGTGAGTCAACAGTCCTACTACGTATACTTGATGGAAGGACACACAGCCTGGCAGAACGAGGTCCACAGGGAGTGAGCGATAACATGGGGAAAACGCTCTAGATGAAGGTCAAGGGGAAAGCAGATGACCCACATGGTCACAAGGATGGGGGAAAAAGGAACCATGTGTTAGAAAATTCACCTCCCCACCTCTCTCCCACATACACACAATCTCTCTCTTTCACACACACACAATCTCTCTCTCTCTCACAAACACAATCTCTCTCTCTCTCACACACACAATCTCTCTCTCTCTCTCTCTC
>JAQQSY010001274.1:0-14514 GCA_028646535.1 Procyon lotor | reverse complement strand
AGAAATTTAGCTATTTCTATAAAACCAAACTTTATTATTGGAGTAGGCAAGGAAAGGAAAATTCTACATAAATTATGGTTTTTAATCATGAAAACAAGTTTTTCCCTAATTTATTTAAGGTAACTATAATGGTTATCCTCATAATTTCCCAATAGATTTACCTTAATATAGTTACAATAGTTCCAGAGAGTAAAAGATTTAAAAAATATTTTTTAGCCAAGCTCAGGAAAGGAACAAATATAAATTATATTTATAAAAATGCATAAATGAAAGAATATCCATCATAAATTTTCATCTGTAGTTGTTGACTAGTCTTGGCTTTGCATAAAACTCATCACTTAGGAAAATTACTTATTTTTTAGTTTAAATAAATTGAACAAAAATTAAAAAAAAAAATAACAAGGGTGCCTGGGTGGCTCAGTTGGTTGGGCATCAGTGTTCAGCCTGGGTCAGGATCTCAGGGACCTGGGATCGAGCTCCACTTTGGGCTCTCTGCTTAGTGGGGAGTCTACTTCTCCCTTCGCTTCTCACCTCCACTCATGCTTGTGCTCTGTCTCTCTCCTTTTTTCTGAAATAAATAAAATCTTTAAAAACAATTTCTTTTTATGATTTTTATTTATTTATTTGTCATGGAGAAAGAGAGCACAAACAGGGGGAGCAGCAGGCAGGAGAAGCAGGCTCCCTACCAAGCAAGGAGTCCAATGTGGGACTAGGTCCCAGAACCATGGGATCATGACCTGAGCCAAAGTCAGAGGCTTAACCAACTGAGTCACCCAGGCATCCCCCCCCAAAAAAATTAAAAATAAATAAAAAATGAATTAAATTAAAATACATTAAAAAATAAGTGTTCACACAGATCTGGAAATAAAATCAAAGTTAGTTTAAATTGCAAATAACAAGTAAGGGTAAGGGGCAAAATTATCAAATATTTTTCTTTAAATTTTACTCTATCATTTTTAAAGGTAACATTTCTTTTATGATATCTTTTAGTTGATATTAGAAACATTATAATTTGTGTTATTGCCCATTTTGTCTCTGTGTTAGAATGAACACATAATTTCTTTCACAAGAGAATTTGTCTCTGCTAAATGGATGTCTTAGTGGAAGTCCTTTTAAACCATAGGTTTTTTTTTTATTTAAATTCAATTTATTAACATGTAGTATAAGTTTCAGAGGTAGAGTTCAGTAATTCAGCATTTGTATATAATACCCAGTGCTCATTACATTACGTGCCCTCCATAATACCCATCACCCAGTTACCCCATCCCCCACTGCCCTCCCCTTCAGGCCCCCTCAGTTTGTTTCTTAAGATTAAGAGTCTCTTATGGTTTGTCTCCTTCTCTGATTTTGTCTGTTTATTTTTCCCGCTTTTGTTATGCTCTGTTTCGTTTCTAAAATTCTGCATATGAGTGGAACTTTATGATAATTGTCTTCCTATGATTGACTTACTTCACTTAGTATAATACCCTCTAGTTCCATCCACATCATTGCAAGTGGTAAGATTCCAATTTTTTGATGGCTGAGTAATATTGTAATATTCCATTATACATATGTATGTATACACACACACACACACGCACACACACACACACACCCCACATCTACTTTTTTCTTTTTATTAAGATTTTATTTATTTGACAGAGAAACACAGTGAGAGAGGGAACACAGGCAGAGGGAATGGGAGATGGAGAAGCAAGCTTCCCGCAGAGCAGGAAGCCGGATGTGGGGCTCTATCACAGGACTTTGGGACCATGACCTGAGCTGAAGGCAGACCCTTAATGACTGAGACACCCAGGAGTCCCATCTCCCACATCTTCTTTATCCATTCATCTGTCGATGGACATCTGGGTTCTTTCCATATTTGACTATTGTGGACATTGCTGTCATAAACATTGGGGTGCAGGTGCCCCTTCAGATCGTTACATTTCCATCTTTGAGGTAAATACCTAGTAGCACAATTGCTGGGTCATGGGACAGCTCTATTTTCAACTTTTTGAGGAGTCCCCATACTGTTTTCCAGAGTGGCTGTATCAGCTTGCATGCCCACCAACAGTGTGAGAGGGTTCCCCTTTCTCCGTATCCTCACCGACATTTGTTATTTCCTGACTTGTTAATTTTAGCCATTCTCATTGGTGTGAGGTAGTATCTCATTGTGGTTTTGATTTGTATTACCCTGATGCTGAGTGATACTGAGTATTTTTTCATGTTTTTCGTGTTTGTTAGCCATTTGTAATGTTTCTTTGGACAAATTTCTGTTCATGTCTTCTGCCCATTTCTTGATTGGATTGTTATTTGGGTTAAACCATGTTTTAAAAAAACAAACAAACAAATTCATTCCACCCTCGCTTTGCTGTGAACTGGCTAACGGAACCTCTTCCTCTCGGTAACCATAATCCTGAACTCACTGTTGCTTAAGAACATTTACATAGCTTGCCTGAGGGAATATGCTCAATTCTTCCATTTCTTGACCTAATAATCTGGTAAAGGCTAATGATGCTTAGAGAAAAACTCCTTAGAGAAAAACACACCTACAATGTACACAGTGTGCGCCTGCCCCCAACTAATTGTCAGGAAGTTCACAGATTTTTCTGATGCTGAAACTACTCCCCTAGAAACTCTAAAATCCTCTCAGATTAGGGCAGGCTACACAACTGGCACTGGTCTTCATCTTATTGGTCCTCTGTGAAATTCCTTTTACTGCATCGTATTCTTGTAAGAAGCCATCAACCTTTATCGAGGTGCATTATAAGAAACAATCACAAAATTCATCACAGTGTTTCCTATAAAGATGGTGTAGAGGGTTGTTTATTACATTATTTTGTTTTATTTTATTTGTTGTTGTTGTTGTTTATTACATTAAACAGTAAATGTCTGTGAGGATCCACAGAAAAACATCTCCCTGGTAT
The DNA here is from genome assembly GCA_028646535.1 of Procyon lotor. Classification (NCBI taxonomy): domain Eukaryota; kingdom Metazoa; phylum Chordata; class Mammalia; order Carnivora; family Procyonidae; genus Procyon; species Procyon lotor. The sequence goes on along the minus strand of JAQQSY010001274.1, from coordinate 11,608 downwards.
CAACATCAGGAATAATTAGACTTAGGCAATTGATTTGTTTTACCTCATGAATCCTGGAAATGATCTCTTTTCCCTCTTCCAGAAAGCTCTGTGACCCTACTATAGCCAGGCATAGGGGCTTCATGGGGTACATATTGTATACTGATTTAATTATCGGCTGCATCTTATTTTCCTATCACTATTTTCACTTTGCTTCATTTTTTTAAATTTTAGTTTATTTCTATATGTTATATTTTGCTTTGGAAGCTGTCTTAATTTCATTTTAGACAAGGAGGAATATGAATAAAATACTCAGAGTTTATTTTTTTCCTTTAATTTTCTTTTTCTTTTGGGTAAGGAGAAAGAACGTCTAGAAAATTTTTATGGTTCTAATATTTCTCTCCATTAACAACATTTAGAAGTGAAATGTCCAAGGTAAAGACATATGATTATATTCTATTTATAACATTAAAGGAAAAGACCTATTAAAAAGTAAAACAAAAATAAATACAATACTATGCAAATATCACACAGGACTGATATAAAAATGTTAACCAATCAAGTATTTTCTAAGTTTTAATAACCTGAGGAAATGGGCTTTGATTGCAGGGAGAATGTAAATCGGACCTAGGACAAGTTATTCATTTAACAGACATATTGAGTACCTATTGCAAAACAGAGCACTAGACTGTGAAAACGATGAGTAAAGCACCATCCCTGTTCTCAGTAGACTTATGTGACCAGGTGGTAATGCAATGCAGTATGAGGAGCAAGCAGAAAGTCTGGGTTTGAATCCATATGCTTATTGCTATATGACCTCTCTAAGCCTCTTTCTCATAGAGTTGTGAAGTCAAATAATATATGTGTGTGCTTAGAAGAAGAGGTAGTCACTATTAAATTCTTGACCATTGGAACTAAGCAAGAACACAATGTCACTAGAGACTAGAGAGAAATGTCCTTAAGACAAAATAAATCTATAAATAAATAAAAAGTACTGAAGTGCTATATATATCAGAGACTACAGAACCTCAGAACTGGTAGAAAGAACCAAAGTGGCCAATTTTATACAGGACTGAACAGTTTACAAAGCGTTTTCACATACAGACTGTTCTATTTGTTTTTCACACAGCTCCATCTTCAGAATGAAAAACTGAATCTCAAAGAATTTGATGCCTTTAGTGCTTCCCATTGTGTGGCCATTAGTTCTCCTGGCTGGATTTCTATTCAGCATGAGATCTTGGGGAACATCTAGTATAACTGTCTCACTTAAAAATATTTCCTTTTCCGTGAATCTGATCAATCTCAGATCAAAACACAGCCCATGAAATATAATCCCATGCCATTAAAGTTTATTGAATCCCATGCCTTTAATGGCTGTTTATTGAAACAGCCATTTTGTTGGTTTTTTTTAAGACTTTATTTTATTTTAGAGAGAGAGCGTGAGTGGGAGGAGAGGCAAGAGGAGAGGGAGAAAGAATCTCAAGCAGACTCTGCGGTGAGCATGGAACCCAAAACGTGGGGCTCCATCACATGACCCTGCGATCATGACCTGAGTCAAAACCAAGTCTAATGCTCAGTTGACTGAGGCACCCAGGCATCCCAAAACATCCATTTATAAAAAGAGATATTAGTATATCTCCCCAAAAAGTCCCTGTATGACTGCCAAAAAAAAAAATCACCTGCCTCTGATAGAAATGCTTTGTAAAGCTTGAGAAAATTCTTGTTTAATATTATAATTTTAATACTCACTGATGTTGATTTTCTTCTCAGTTTTCAGAAAACATTGTTAATAACAATATCAGTTTTATTAGTAGTGGTCATTTCTTAATGTTGATGTTTCAGTGTTTGTCTTCTTGGACAGTTGTATACTAATTGTATTTTAAACTTAAATTGTCCAAAGCTACCTACTGTTTTGATTATTTTGTTCAGCCAAATATTCTGAAAGCTGAAGAAAGCTCTTGCTTAGAAGTCTTGAGAGCAGATATGATAAGGTTCACCTGCTCCAAACTTTATATATTTACAGGAATAGCTCATGTTTAGTAAATTCTTATGATGCTTTTTTTAATTGCTGATAAATCTTTTTAAATGCGTTTTAGTGTACCCTACGCTTAGAAAGGCAGTAGAGACTTAGTCTTTTGCTGTTATAGCCTAAAATGTTACCTGACATTGAGTAGGCATCTGTAAATGCTCAATAACTATCACTTGAATGAATTAATAATATAACTGTATGCTTAATGTGTTTATTATTCAAGCATTATACTGAGAAGCAAAAAAGCCTTATACTGAGAAACTGTAGCCCCAATAAGATATTAACTGGATTGTGTGCTAATCAGAATAATCATAATACCCCTATAATTGTTTACATTCTTAGAACTAGAGCGGGCATATCTGTTTATAGATGCTCCAGAAAGGGAAATTTGTCGCTCTAACTGTGACAAAGGCAAAAGCAGCAACGACAACAGATAACCTTTATGAATTACTAGAGTGGTTGTCATAGTAAAAGATTAAATTCCTATATCTAGGGATATAATCTGTTAGAATTTTACTTTCTAGAAAGTGTCTGCAAACCCCCCAAATTGTATATATGGTGACATTAGATCTATATGTAGGGTCTCTATAGTAACTTAAATATTGATTACTTTTTAAGAGACTTTGTGGTTCTTAGCAGATAAAAGCTCCTGAAACGTGCTGTAGCCTTAGTTTGATAGTCTGGTCATTACAGTCTTGCCTTTATTAAAAAAAAAAAAAAAAAAAGATTTATGTTTATAACTGTTTCCTATTCTTCATTTCATGTAGGTAGAATCCAAGTATTTCAAGATATATGGTGCCCTGGATTTAAAATCAGGTTTAGAGAACATAGATCTACTTATTTTGATGCTGCTGTATCCACTCTTAATTAGGACAGGAGATGCTGAAAATTTATTTAGTGATAAAGTTAATAATTCTCCTCCCGTAGCATCTGGTCTCCAGTGGCCTGGAGTCATTGTCTAACCTGAATTTGAGAATAGTTGAGAAAGGTGTTCTTTATGACCTCATTTGAATTTTAGTCATTGATACAGCAAGTCTCTTTAAATTTATCCGAAAATTATCTGAATATCCTGGCGTCCTTGGCCCAATATTTTTGTAAATCCAAATAAAATATCTGAGGACCACAAAGAAATACAGTTTGGCTAGTTATTTTTGTAAAAAATTCAATTTATAATTTGTTTCTTCCCAGAGGATTATATATACACATATATAAGCTTATTATTTAGAGATATATGGATAAAAAGCATATAAAACATAAATTGAGCATTTGCTATTTGAATTTTTAAGTTTTGATTAATAATTTATTGATCCTTGAATTTAAGTGAGTGGTTTTATTTATTTTTATTTAAATTATTTTCATTATTAAAAGTATTTTAAATATTTAGAAATATCAGATCTAGGATAACTGAACCATCTAGTCTTTATATGCGGTTATATTCTCGATATAAAATACCTAGAAAATAAATTCGCTTGAAAGTGATAAATTCAAAAATTTTGCGTTCCAGATGGTTTGATTCTGAGAGCAAGAAGATGTCATTTTAAAAACTTGATTTAACTATTTAACATCTGTTATGTGTTCAAATTTACTACATGGATTGAATTCATTTAAAATTTAAGTGATAGACTCTTTTCTAGGCCTTCAGTACCTTTTAGAAGCAGTTTATTCTTACCCATTCAGAATAAATTCACTAGGGCTAATTCACCTAGTAGCTACTTGAAGTCTCTGTTCTTGGCCTCTCAGACCAATTGCAATCCTCTTCTATATCAACTCTTAGCTTGACCAACTAAAGCTAAAGGTATGAATCATACATTATCTTAATTTTTGCTCCTACCATCTCACCCACTCCTTGAATCTTCTTTCCTCTACTCCAGTTTCTTTATCCTGGGAAATTGTGTGGGAGTGTTCCTTATAGCAACAGGTCTATATGGTGCAAGTATTGTCCTCTTCTGTCCTGTGTGCAGGTCACTCAGTAGCCCATACAGATATCTACTAGATGCTGCAGTACCTGTCTAGCCTTGTGCACATCCCCTTGGTCCTACCCTTGAAATCTAGGACCTCTCCTGTCATGTTTGTTTAGAAAGGTGCCTACACTCCTTGGTTCCCTTATCCTGAGCCAAGTCCCACTCATGCCCGTTAGTTCAGGTAGAACATCTGTTTCCTTCACCAAGATCTCTTACATAGCTAGGGTGAACTCTCATACTCTCAGGGAAACCTCTTCTGTCTTAAACAGTGATAGATACATATTGGGTTTTACCCCCAATTACCAGATTTCTTTGGGGAATTTTAGTCACCTCAGGGACTCTCGCATCATCTTATCCCTATTCTGATCCCTTCCAAATATCTGCAAGCTCCTTGAACACCAAAGTGGCTTTTACTTTTCCCATGTGGCAAAAATGTATCTTCTTATATTTCATATCTTCTAACCTTCCTATGCTCTATCTTACAGCAAAACTATTAATAAAGACATCTAAGCCTTGCTCTTGATATGTAAAGGGAAGTGTTTGAACTTAAGAATTCTTTTTATCCCCCACAAAGGCTGACTTTCAAGACTGTGTCTTTTAAGGGCTTGAAAAAAGAATCTAAATAGAAACTCAGAGCAGGCAAAGACCTCTCTGAGACTGTACACACGTACACTCCCTACAGAATTGAATGTCATCAGTTAAAGGGTGGGGAGCTGTAGGCCATTATGATTTACAGAAAGTAAAAAGTACATTTGTTTCACGGCTTCGAAATATTATCCTCTTTCAATTGCTTTTTCTTACCATTTTATCTTGAAAGGAAGTCTTGGAATCAGATAAAACTTAGTTCGAATACTAACTCCATGGATACTCCCTCATTTTTAAGATGTCAGTAACAGTGCTTTCCTGGTTGTTACAAGTTTTAAATGAGTTAATTAGAATGACATCTGAAACACAATTGATGCTTTGTAATATATACTGTAGATATTACTATCAGGAGAGTATTTGATTTCTAGTACTTGGTTGTTGCTTGATGATTAAAGGTAAAAAACAGGTAAATTCCAAGCACCATATTTGGCTTTTAGAAAGCTCTACAGAAGTTAATTACCTTTCTCTGGCTTTCCTTTTTGTTTTCAAAGCTGACTCCCTTACCTCCGCTCTGTGTAACATAATTTTCTTCCTCCCAAATAGGCCTGTTGTCATTAAATATCTATTTCTATTGTCTATTCATTTTTTTCTTTTTCCATCGACTTTTCTCATGTTTAAATCCCCTCTGTTCTAAAGAAATTGCTCATTTCTACCTCAAGCTTTCTTCACTCTAGTGCCAAACTTCTTGTATACATATTGAATGTGTGTATTCCTATGACTGCCCAGCCTTTGAAACTACTTACTAATTTTGTATAATTTCCTTACTTTATGAATCTTGGTAAGAGAGCCTCTCTCACAAGAGAAGCTGAAAATGCCAGATATCCCCTCTCCTCATTACTGGTAGTGGGACACATGACCCAGGTTCCATTAAATTGATAATTGTATTCCAAAGACAGTCACAGCTAGTCATGTTCAAGGCTTTTTTTCACAGTTTCATGGAGACTGAGGCCCTAGGACAATATTTACAGTGGTATTAATGGTACCATCCTTTTCCAGAGATGCTTTGGTTTGAAAGCACAAACTTTACTATCTGGTAGTGAGATGTGATAGTAGCATGTGTCCTTGTTGGATCCTCACTATGGTGTGCAGCATGGCCTTGAACTTGGTTATCCAGTCCTTTCAATTCTAATAGCCTAGTATCAAGCCTACCTAGTATCCTTGAAATGAATTCGTTCTCTGTTTCACTCAGCCAGAGTTGGTTTTTATAGCTTACAACCAAGAACCCTGAGTGAAATAAAAGAGTAGCCTATTTTTGCTACTTCATCTCCTTCCCTTCTGTTCTGTCTTTGACTCACTGCCAAGTGGGTTTCATGTCCATGGAGGCTGGTCTCTTCTATGGCAAAGTGACCCAACTATTGCCACATAAAAAGCTGCACTCCTAATCCTGCTAAGACTTATTGTACTGTAGGATAACATTGATCTTGCCTTCCCATGAAACATTGTCTTCCTCTCCTGATTCTTTTCCTACCTTTGACTCTGGCCTTCCAGTATTATACCTTGTCTGCTTTCCATGAATTTGCATTTGAAATGTGGTTGTGCTCCCTTATTTGTCTATTTTCTCACTATATTCCTACATTTTTTCCTGGGAGAATTTTTTCTTCCTCCACAACCACGATTTCTCTTTGAGATCCCCCACTTCAAATCACAAGCCATACTTTTATTTTTAATTTTTATTTTATTAAATGTCATGCCTAATATCATGCCCATATTTCAAAATGTTTGTGAATAACTATCTACCACGCATATACCTCTGACTCAGTATGTCCTATATTTGACCTTCTCACCAAAACTGCCCTATCTAGGAGGTTTTCTGTTTTATAGTTAATAGCATGTTTGCAGTTACTGACAGTTGTCAAATGCTCCTTTTCCCCTTTCCTTTTGTCTCTATTTCTTGTTAGCAACAAAACTTGTTTCTAACCCTGAATCTCTTATATCACTTAGTTTTTGCCCATCCCCCTGGCAGAACTTTGGTTTGGCTCTCATATTTTAATTGCCTTCTGTTGTCTTCAATTCTGTCTTTCTTGAATCCATTCCCACATTTTTGGCAGGATTATCTTCTTAAAATACAGCTGTGATGATGTTTCTTTCCTAGTCACAAAAATTTAGTTTTTACAAAAAAACATCTAAATTATTTGTTCTTAAATTTTTAACCTTAATCTTTCTAATAACGTCTAGTATGGACAGTTGTCCCTGGTGTACTGATAAAATGTATTCTCCTAAAAAAGGATGTGTTAGCCCACATCTTTTGATTAAGCTGTTTTTTTTCTGACTGAAATGTCATTTCCCTCATATCAACCTTTCAGAGCCTTACACATCTTTAAAAGCTGAGCTTTCTATTTTTTTTTTAGGAGACTTCCTAAAATTATACATGTAGAATCCATATTTTCTTTTCCTATATTCTCATATAATTTATTATCAATATGTACATATTTTTTCTTAACTATGTTGTGTCTTATCTTTCCTATAACACCTAGACACAGCCTTTTACCTCAATATCATTTGTTTATTTGAATATAAATGAATTTCTGTTCAGAGACACTTATACTTCTTTTCCCTTGTGTGCCTTGTCTTTGCAAAAAATTTTAATCCATGCAAACATCTCTACTTCCATGATAACTGAATTTTCTTTAAAATATTGGAAGTAGGACCCATGTTCTAAATCACTTATTCATAGGAAGTTAAAATCAATTTTATTTCTGCTTTTAATATAAAGACTGACAAAGGAAAACCATCAAAAAAAAAAGAAAAAAGAAAAAATTTCCTCTCTTCTGTATATATTGAACCACTTCTAGCTCTGCACTCAGTTCCAACCTCAGATAAATCGTTTAATCTCCCAAGCTTAAGTCTATTTATAATAATGAGGCAAATGTACCAGAATTACTATAAAAGTTCAAAAAGATACTGTAAACAAAAGCACTAGGAAAGCTATATAAATATGATATGAATAGTTGCCATTATCACCAAAGCTTGTTGGTGTGTTCCTGTCTAAGTCCCTGTTTTGAACTCACTGGCACCTCTAAGGTATCAGGACCCCTAAATGGGAAACAATTCCCCTCTACTTTTATATTTTCACTTATACTCCAGAATCATCATCTTGGTTTTATTATTATTTTTTAGAGGCTCTTGACCTGATGTCCCTTATGATTATTATGATTTTGGTAAGAGAGGCTTTATAAATGTGTTTTAGTTTGTAGTCAGTCTTGACTGACTCCACGAGAATCCAAACACTATGTTTCCTATTCTGATTTGAAATGAGTAGTGATTCGAAGTCTATTTAGACAATATGTGTTAAAATGAACAATGGGAAAGGTGCTAGTAATGTAGTATAGATGACAGCTGCTTATAAAAATGAGGGATAAATCAAGCCAAAATATAACTGCAGTACAAAGAAGAATTTAGTAAATGCCTACAAGAAATAAAAATAAAGTGCTGTTAGGGTTTAGAATAGAAGGAGATCAAATCTGTGGCAATAATAACAGTCATAAAAATCCTTGTATAAAAGTGGTGACATTTAAGATGGGTCTTAAAAATTGAGAAAAATTTTATTGATTATCATAAGCATCCTTAGCCAGCAAATCACATCACATAAATGTGAAAGAAAAGTATTTTTAATCAGCACCCTAAGTTTCCTTTGTTTCATTTAGCAAAGGTATAGAGTGGAAAATACACACCCACACAGATGATAAGTGTCTGCAAGTGAAATGGGATTTTATTTAATTAGTTTATGATGCACCTAATGAAGTTTCATATTTGTCAGAATAAGGTCAAATGTACAATCTATACCCTATGTGAAGATTGTGGCTTAATTGTATTCTGGAAATTCACTGGGGTCTTTACCACAGGAAAAACAGGAAAATCCTTCCTCCTCTAGGAAAATTTCTAACTGTTTTCATTGCCTTAAAAAAAAACACAAATAACAAAAACAAAAAACAGCTCACAGGCTCTATCTATAAAATGTGATTTAGGGGGGTGCTTGGGTGGCTCAGTGTGTTAAAGCCTCTGCCTTTGGCTCAGGTCATGATCTCTGGGTTCTGGGATCAAGCCCCCCACTGGGCTCTCTGCTCAGCAGGGAGCCTGCTTCCTCTCTCTCTGCCTACCTCTCTGCTTATTTGTGATCTCCCTCTCTATGAAATAAATAAATAAAATCTTTAAAAAAAAAGTGATTTAGTTATGTGAAACTTGATGGTCATTAAAGAAATAGTGATACTGAAGCTGCTATATTTCTTTATTTTCCTAATTGTAAAACTTGAAATATTTTTAAATAAATTGTTGAGTGTTGAAGTATGTGGTTTTGAGTGTCCGTAAGTGGTCAGGAGTTATAATGATTTTCCCTAATGGATGTAGATTATTTGTGCCAAGGGATCTATTTACACTGAACCCTGATTCAAATGCTTCAACTGGATCCGGATACAATTTTTTTAAAGTGTGTGGGGAGTTGAGTTTCCTTGGATGTGCTCTGTCAGAGCCAATATGGCAGATACTAAAATGTTTTTAAGTATTCTAGATCTCCCTTGGGTTATTGTTCAAACTCTACCTTGTGCCAAAGTCAAATGCATAAAGCACTGGTATTTTAGCAGACACAATGCTAATTTTGAGATCTGCTACGAGTAGGGAGGTAAACAACCTTTACCTACTTCATGGGAAGTTTTAGGGGACAATGTTAAAAGTGACATTACAGAATCTTTCTTATGGTCTACTTGAGAATATTAATATAATCTATGAGTAACAGATGGGAGAAATTGATTTCATGGGAAGCTATATTCTGAAATCAGAAGGTGCCAAAGATTCTTATACCTACTGTGACTTAACTATGCGCTCTGTTGCTCCAGAGTTTTGTATTGCATCCATTTTAGTTATTATTCCTTATTTATAAAAATCATAATACTTTTAATTTTCATACTTAAGAAAAACAAATTCAAAGATGTCTCTCTTTCCTGTCTCTCAGATATCCATGTGGATTATCAGGAGCAAAGACACCCAGAGTCTTCAGACTCTATTTTTTCCCACTCTGCAGTGTTTCGCACTCTTTCTCTTACAACACTGCAGTGACTTCTCCTTGCTCTTAAGACAGAGAGTCTTGATTCTTTAAACAGACCTACAAAGACTTGGCATTTCTCTTTTCCCTTGTTTCTGGCCTAGCAAGTCCAATGCAGCTGCAGGATGAATTTACCAATGTTCTGAATTGACTAAATTTGTTAATTTACCTAAAGCTTAGAAATATTCTTCCTGATTATAGTCAATGTTGTATTCAACATGGAAAATTGGAAAAAAAATGTGTTCAACTGTAAAAAGCTAAGGGTCAGAGATTAGATTTCTTTAAAAAAAAAACTCTTCTTTTTATGAATATATTCTTTGTATTAAGAGCCTTCTTGAATATGATCACAAATATTTTTATTAATGAATAGATTTCAAGTCTTAGCATTTTTTTTTTTTCAAATCTTAGCACTTAAAGAATACTTTAGATTGGGTTGGCTTCAGATCCCTACTGTTGGAGGAAATTAGAGAAGATAGAGGACATTACCTGGCATTTAAAGAAACAGCAAAGTCTTGGCTGCTGGTGACAGAATGAATCTGAATGGCTAAGAGTGGGACATTGGAAAGTTACAGAAAGGGAAGACAGGTACAAGGGAAAAAGTGAAGGGTCATGACAGTCCATCCGTCTAACTCTGCTAATTACTCCAGGCATCACTGTAAGCTTTTTAAATTACTATAAGAAACAAGATATTGGTAAATATATAAATTTGATGAATTGATCATTTGGTAGATTGTTGCTTTTACTGAATTGCCCATTTTGTGAAGTGGCTTTCAGTGCATTGAGCCATCTGTTTTAAGGCAATCTCACATTTCCCGTTATTATTCTAATGACATTCCCTTCCTCTGAGTTCCTCTAATTAACATTCCCTCTTATTTCGAAGCGTTTCTAAATATTTCCTGTTGTCCAAAATCTACTTTCTCTTACTGTTCTGCAGAATGAACTGTTATCCTTCAGAATACAGGCTTTGAAGTCTGTTCTCTGGGAGATCTTCCTTAGTCCCCATATCGATCAAGGATCCTGCTGTAGAAAAGAAATCTTCCCTCACAATTTTCCACACAAATGGATTATTAGAGTAATGCTAACTCTTGAAAATGTGGAATCAGCTGAAATAGCAGACTCTAGGTTGATCTTTTAAGGACAACACACGAAGGCAAACCAAAGAACTATACTGCTAAGAGATCTGTGTCCTCTGTCAAGATCAAGAAGCTTCATTATCAGGAAGCTGCCACCGCAGCTCCTGGCCCCAGAACCATACAACCCCTACCATGATCTGTCTCAGCAAAACATCTGCCATTTGCCCTTGCTTTCTCCCTACATAATTCATTTCTGAATCTAAGCCTTATGTGAATACATTTTGATCAGCAGGGTCCATCCTAGCTTCTGGGGAGACTTGGAAATAGAGTTGTAAGCTCTCCAGCCTCTGTTTTACGGGAAGATATTCTGAAAGGCAGTTGACAGAGTCAATCAAAAGAGTATCCTTGGGGCGCCTGGGTGGCTCAGTTGGTTAAGCATCTGCCTTTGGCTCAGGTCATGATTCCAGGATCCTGGGATCAAGCCCTGCATTGGGCTATGTGCTCAGTGGGGAATCTGCTTCTCCCTTACCCTCTCCCTGGATGCTGCTCTCCTAAGTGTGTGAATGCTCACTCTATCTCTCTAAAATAAATAAGATCTTTAAAAAAAAAAAAAAGATTATCCCAAACTCACTCTTTGTAGTGGTCCCTGGAAACACGTGGCTACTGGACACTAAAAATGTAGCTAGTGTGCCTGAGGAACTGAATTTCTTACTTTATTTAATTTAATTTTTTTAATATTCAGATTATAAAATGGAAGTAGTACAGAATACTTTTCTGTTCAACATGATTTTATTGTTTGGGGAAGACTATGATTCACTTTAGCTGTTGCATTATATAGGATATTGCTGCTTAATCCTAATGTGCATTTGTATTATACTTCCTTAAT
>JAQQSY010001273.1:0-14514 GCA_028646535.1 Procyon lotor | reverse complement strand
CAAACCAACATGTGAGTCTTTTTCAGAGATAAAAAAAATTTAGAAAGATGGCTTAGATTAGGATTATGATGCTTTGCGTAAGGAAAAACCAGTACCTTAAATATACTGATCTACTCAGAGAAAATGCATGAGCCATTTAAATAAAAGTAGTTTAAAAGGTCATCATATAGCACAATTTTCTTTTTAAAATTCAGCTTCCTTGGACTTTTTTACTCCTGTTAGTAAATAAATCCTCTTTCCGGCCATGTGTGGGAGATGGCCAGTCACATTTTAATGGCCAAGGGCTCAGACACCAGATGTTAATGTAAACCATACTTTTGAAAATCATATTTTCCATTCACAGTGTCAAATCTTACCAATTCTTGGTAATTGAGAGAAAAGTCTATTTGATCTAGTAAAAATTTTCAACCATACGAAGAAGTGTATCCATCAAATATAATTATTCTAGCAAAATTTTTCAGAGGTCATTTATTCAAAAAGCTACTATTTATCAAATGTCTATAATGTACAACGCAAGCCTTAAGCACACACATATGTATGTTAATATTAGTGATATATTAACAAAAGCTAATAATTATGTTAAAGCTATGTAAATGACAAGTTTCTCTTTTTATCATTTAGTCTAACTCTTTGTATCATCTCATTTCAAATACTATACTAATATTTAGAGGCTTGTTGCATAGGATTTATCATTTCAAGATTTACCCAAGATTAATTATTTGTCATGTCTAATAAAACTTTTGTGAATTCTCACTTTTTTTAATTCCTTTTAATCAATGCAGGAATGACACTTTAATTCAACTCAGATCTGGTGTTAGATTCTGAAGTCCTTTAATTAAAACTGTATTTAGCTGCAGCCACTATGGAAAACAGTATGGAAGTTCCCCCAAAAAATTAAAAATAGAAATGCCATATAAGCTAGTAATTCCACCACTGGGTATTTATCCAAAGAAAATGAAAACACTAATTTGAAAAGATATATGCACCCCGATGTTTATTGTGGTCTAATTTACAATAGCCAAATGGCAATTACTGCTAAGGCATGCCTTATTGGCAAACTGTATGTGGGGTCTGTTTATAGTTACGGAACAAAACTAAGCTAAAACCCCTTGCACAGGTACGTGATCTTTCAGCTCTAAAGATTTGGGGACCAGAAAAATCGTTTCAAATCCAGTATCCATTTCACGAACTAGAATCTAAAAAAGCACAAACACACCCCAGCCAACCCATCAATAGACAATGAAGGAAGGCCCAAGAGTTTTGGGCCAATGTTCTAAAACGTGGCTTTATTTACCTGGAGATGAGGAAACGCAGACAGGACGTTGGGGATTTTCTCTTCCAGAGCCAAAATGGTTTGGAGTAGAATCACATCTGCAAGGCTCAGCTGGTTGCCAACGAGAAACCTTTGCCCATGATCCCTTAACACCTACGGGATACCAAGGTTTTGCATTGCTTACGATACTTTACATGGAGAAACGGATGAAACTGTTGAATCAGTGTAGTATCTGAGTATTTTATAAATAATATCAACCAAAAGGAGATTTCCTTTACCAGAAAGAAAACGCACGCAGGGTATAGAAACGGAACTACCATAAAATATCTGCTTTGGATCTGAATGAACATTGAGAAGGGGAAGAAAATATTAATTCTGGATTTGGCATTCAGAGCTTTAAAAGGATACTCACATTCCATAAATGTATCTACAGCAATGAATTAGGGTTGACAAATTTAGGAGGCTGGGGGATGTGATTGAGATAAGCAACAGGTTCCCTTCAAGGAGTCTCATGTCACTTGGCAGCTGCTTCTATAAACATCAGGACTCATAGTCATTGGCTAGACATGACTTAAAAAAGTAGGCTTCGTTTCCCATCTTCCAAGACAGAGAGAACTGAAAGCCTCAGAGTTCACGTTGACTCCCATTTTGAGAGCATGTAGTTTCAGAGATTCATAGGGATAGACGATGATGGGGGAGAAGCAAGGAATAGTGGTAGAAAAGTGAGGATCTTCTTTGCAGTGAGCTCCTGGAGGCCCATGAGTGCGTGTAAGTGTCTGTGGTGTGTGTGTGTGTGTGGTGGTGTCTGACGGGCTCTCCACACAACTCCAGTCAAATATAGCTACTGAAGCCGGAGTGGGAGAGCACAATGAATCCAGAATTGTAGTCTGAGGCCTGTCCAATTCTGGTTCTCCACCTTCGGAGTGTCACTCAAACTGTCTGGGACTCCATTCCACGATGTGTCAAAGGAACAACAGTTTGTAGCTGATGCGTTGGGAGGAGCCCTGACTTAGTCTGGAACCTCACCAAGCCCCCCGGTTCCTCCCTCATCACACCCACATCTACACATTATTCACCAAGTGCCCGTGGGCAAGAGACCATGACACCAAGCGACAGGAAAGCCCCGAAAATACCTCTCCTTCTTAAATCTAATTCCACAAAGATGGCCAGAGGAGATCTGCCAATTCCCTATTTTGACACTCCTTTTGTTAATGGAAACATTTAAAACCATTCCTCTCGGTTGAGAAAAAGAGTCTGGAGCTCAGAAAAGCCGATATATTAAGAGGACGAGGGGCATAACAAAACAGGAGACAAAAAGAGCAAAGGGAAGAGACACGAAACAACGGTCTTCTCATCACATCCAACCCTCAGGTAGGATGTCTGACACACAACGGCTGCTCCACAAAGGTTTGTGGGATGAAAGAAGGAAGGAATTAGGTAGTTTCTGCTTTTCTGTATCTCCCACAAGGTGGGCTCACGGTGAACATAAAGACAGTAACACACACAGGGGGTGAACCCGTAGTTTTCCCACACTTCTAGAATAACATGGCCCAAGGAGCATCTGAGGGGCTTCAAGACATCCTGGCTTTGTGCTGACGGCCACCGTCAGCTCCTTTGATCATCTGGTTAGGCTGCGCTCACGGGCCTCTCTGCCACCTACCTTTTCAAACACGGGAAAGTATCTAATTATAGCCTTCTGGGCCATGTTAACCACTTCCTTTTGTTGGTCATCTGGCTTCAGAAAAGGATGCATGATAATCAGTTCCAGCAGATCCAGTGTCCCCTCCACGTACATGTCAATCCTTAAAACAAAACAAAACACAAGTTTCCTCAGTTTCCCCTTCTTTGAACTCACCGGTTTCCACGACCAAGAATTCAGAATGCTTTTCTCGTAAGATCCTGGCAACCTAAATGCCCAGAAGCATTTATCTATACCTGTCTCCAAGAGCAAAGATGCAAAGTCAATTCTAGTTGTAATTCAGAAAAATCTGTCACAAATCAGAAAGCACAAGAATCATGATGTTCCCCCTCTCCCGGGCCCGTAACCCTCCATCCTTACTCCGGTACCCATGCTCGGCGTGGGTGGAATTTCACATTTATAAAAATAACGAGTATCATGTATGGAATGCTTGCTGTGTACCAGGCAGAGTGCTAAACACTCTGCACCCAATATTTCCTGAACTCCAATCACCTTATCAGGTCTATGCTATCTGTACAGCGCAGGGGACACTCAGTGGGACTGTGGAACCTGGCACCTCGTCCTAGATCATATATCTTAGGGGGTACAAGGACGAGGCTTTGAGTTCAGAAATATAATCAGAATTATAATCAAGGCACAGCATTCCTGGCCTTGAAAAATGGCATAGCAGCTTCCTGTTCCTCATACTTTGTGATAATAAATTTGCGAGGAAAGTAAAAAGCAGCAGCAAAGCATTGAAAGATGCTGAACTCTGAAACAATCACGCCCCAGAGAGAGGATCCACCACCTGAACTCAATTCTTTTCTATCGTTTTACCCAGACCCTCTGTATGGATTCTTCCCTGTTTACACTAACGATACAAGGCACAAAGGAGACGGGGCGTGCTGTAGAGACTGATAATCAGCTAGGGTATCAGTGAGATAATGAGAACACTTGAGAGGGGCCACAGTACAGGGTTCTCTCCTTGAGGTCCTTGCCAAAGAGGTGGTGCTTATCCGCTATGTAGTGGAGGATGCTTCGGGTCTGCACCAACTTCATCCCGTCAATTTCAACCATTGGCACTTGTTGGAACAGCAGGTGGTTGCCTAAGAATGGAGACCCACAGTTAGAACTGATCTCTTCCCTGTCCCTGCACCCCTAACCACGCCCAACTGCATGGAAAAGGGACCCATGTGAAGCTCCCAGATAACCTCAACTTCATCCAGGGGAGCAGACTGAGCCCTCAAGGAAGCCTGAAAACCAGCACTGTTCTAAACCCTCCTTTTTCATTTTCACCCCAGCGGGAAATACCTACCCACCGGGGCAAGGGGCGGGAGAGAATGACATGAAGATACTTCTGCAGAGCTGCCTTGGCCAACACGGCCGCCAGCAGGTGCCTGTGTCTAGTGAAACACACATTTAATCAAAATTCTGAAAAATTTAGAATTCCATTCCTTGAGTACGTTCAACACATTTCAAGTGCTGAGTAGGCACATGTGGCGAGCACCTATTACATCGGACTGAGAACAGCATGTTTCCACCACTGCAGAATGTTCTACTGATGGCACGGCTTTAGAAAATCTAAGCATAAAACCAAAGTCACCAACCGACACTTGTGTATGTCCTAGCCATAGACCACATACAACCAAGTTCACCGTCAGCGTTCAAAAAGCAACCCATTGCTTTCTCCAATAAACCTGTATCAAGGTACGCTGCTTATATTTGCAGAAATGCACATATGGGATGTAGCCCAGCCCTCAAGGGGCTCACATATGAAGGCTGCCCCTGCAGCTGGTCCCTCTCTAAGGAGCCTTCAGCTGGGGCAAGAGACCCTGCTGATGATTGGGAGGGAGGTTAGTCACAGAGTCGCTGGGGATTCCTTATGGAGCCTGGCATGGTGGGAGTGGGGCTCACCGGAAGTTTAAGGGAGGGGGGGCTTTCACTGAATTCATTTCTGTCTGGTACGCACCACAGAAAGGCGGCCCAGTGTAAATGGAGACCTCTGTCCGCACACTTCAAGCAAACCCCAGAGCCCCAGACAATTTGGAAGAAGAAAGGTATGAAAGATGGAAATGAGGGAAGAGATGAAGGAGAGGAAAAAAAGAGGGGAGGGGGCAGTCAGAGAGGGCAGGAGGAGAAAGGCATGGAGAAGGGCTGTTCACCTGATGGTTCACTCCCTTCAGCTCTCAGGGAATCACCGACTAAAAGTGATTTACTGGCCATTTCAGTTCTTTCTCCCCTTTGGTTTTAGAGTATGTTCTGAACGTTCACGTTCATGTCGGCATCTTTGCCCTTCTACATAAGGACTGGTTCTTAAACAAAATCATTATTGGGGCACCTGGGTGGCTCAGTCGGTTGAGTGTCCAGCTCTTGACTTTGGCTCAGGCCTGATCGCAGGGCTGTGAGGTCGAGCCCCAAATCGGGCATCGGGCTCAGCTTGAGGACTCTCTCTCTCCCTCTCTGTCCCTCTCATTCCCCATTTGGATGCACACGCGTGCACGTGCTCTAAAAATAAAAATAAGAAAACCTGGGGGGGTAAAATCAGTACTGCCAACAGTTGTTTTACTTCCGTACTCACCATCCTGCAGCTTCTGCAACTGTTCTTTTGTTTCTAAGAATTCTTCATCAAACTAAATGGAAAAAAGAAAAAAAGATACCGCCCCCCCGAAGAAGGCATAGGTCATTATAGAATCAGGACTAAAAATACCAAGTCAAACTCTCAAAAGCAGAACGAGCACACTTAGCACCCACGTCTAGGTTTCCCACTAAAAGAAACCAGGGCCCCTGGGAGAAAAAGTTGTTGCTGGTAGATGAGAAAGCAAAGAGCTCAAAGACTGATAAGATACGGCAAAGGCATGCAGGACCCCACATGAGGGGGAGTCCCTAGGCAAATTGGGCACAATTCAAACACCAGAAGAGTAACGTCACTTAGGGATCATCATACATACCAACAACAAGAGTAATGTCACTTAGGGATCATCACACATACCAACAATAACAAAAAGTCCCTGTGTCCTTACGTGATGATACTCAAAAAGGTAGAAGGGGAAGCTCTTTTTTACAGAATCAGTGTTAACCAATGATAAAATTAGGATATTACCAATTTGTAATCTACAATTGATTCCGATAAGGCTCAAGCTCGATGCTGAAGTCCCTGAGTTATAAAAGCAGAGAATATTCAAACCACCTTGAAGTCTCATCCCGCAAGCTAAGTATGAGAAAGGAAAAATGTAGCTTTGTGGTGGAAAGATCTGGCGATCTCACCATCTATCTAACCAAGTGATCAAACTTAGCTCCCCACTGTGTGCTTCCCGCTGTGACCCAATGAGAAGGGCATGGTAACCCTGTAACCCAGATCTAATTGCAAAGTGAAAATCATGTCCAGAATGTGGGGCACTCTGCAAAAGAGATGGCCGGGACTCTTTCAAACCTACAGAAAACCTGTTTCAGGGGCCCTTGGGTGGCTCAGTAGGTTAAGTGTCTGCCTTCAGCTCAGGTCATGATCCTGGGGTCCTGGAATGAGCCCCACGTTGGGCTCCTTGCTCAGTGGGGAGTCTCCTTCCCCCTCTCCCACTCCTCCTGCTTGTGTTCCCTCTCTCACTATGTCTGTTAAAAAAAATAAAATAAATAAAATAAAAGAGATTTCAACTTTAGCCAGGCAGCCTTCCTCTGAGAATTCTTCTTTATGGAATTTGGTTTCCAAGTTCATGCAAAAGAGTCAGTCAGTTTCTCCTTTACACATTTCTTTTCAGTTAAGTCAAGGGTATGGGAGGGAAAAAGGAATAGAAAGTAGATACTATTCTAGATGAAAACAGACTAAAGAGACAAAATAACCAAACACCTGAATCCTGATTAGGTCCTGGATATTGGGGGGCAGGGAAGGGGGTGGTGGCACTTAAAACTACTACATAGATAACTGGTATATAGACATTTGGGGGACAGTATGGAACTTTTCAATATGTATCATATATATTGTTATTGCAAAATTAGTATTAATTTTATTAGTTGTGACAATGATACTGTGGTTATTAGAAAAATTACTTTTTTGGGGCGCCTGGGCGGCTCAGTGGGTTAAGCCTCTGCCTTCAGCTCAGGTCATGATCTCAGGGTCCTGAGATCAAGCCCCGCATCGGGCTCCCTGCTCAGCAGGGAGCCTGCTTCTCCCTCTCTCTCTGCCTGCCTCTCTGTCTACTTGTGATCTCTCTCTCTCTCTCTGTCAAATAAATAAATATAAAATCTTAAAAAAAAAAGAAAAATTACTTTTTCTTAAGGGTGGCTGGGGGGGAGGGGGAGTGTAGGTGGGTAGGGATAGGGTGGCTGGGCTGTGGACATTGGGGAGGGTATGTGCTGTTAAGTGCTGTGAAATGTGTAAGCCCAACGATTCACAGACATGTACCCTGGAGCAAATAATACATTATATGTTAATAAAAATTAAAAAAATAATAATAGTAAAAATGAAACAAGAAATAAAAAAAAAGAAAAATTTTTCTTTCTTAGGAAGAAAATATATGTTGATGTCTGCAACTTCCTTTCAAATGGTTGATAAAAAAGCAAGGTGGGGGGGAGAAAGGAAATGTAGCAAAATGTTAACGATTAGTGAATTTAGTTCAAAGGGGTCCATTATCCTATTATAACTCTTCTGCAGGCTTGAAAGTTTTCAAAGTACAAAGCTGGGGGAAAAAAAAAAAAAAAAAAGCTGGGGGAAAGAGAAACAGTGGAAGCATGTTCCTCTTCTTGTACATTAAAAAAAAAAAAATGGGTTCGAATGTACTAATTTGCTTCATGTCCAGAAGGGGAGATTTCCTCTCACCAAGTCCCCAGATGACTCCCCAGCCATGTGTGTCCCCGTGTTGCTCCCCCAAATCGTCCAAGGGAGGGGCAGAGCAATCCTCCCCTCTTCTGGCTCCACTACCTGACTTGGGAGTTGAATCAAGATAATAGGCTGTAGGTATGGCTTCTGCCACTTGCTGGGATCCTCGTGGTGCGAGAGGGGTCTGGCAGGAACACCATCTGGGGCCCACTGAGCAGCAACCTCTGGGCAAGAATGTTCAGGGCAAGGTACCAGGGCACCTGCCTTCAGCTCAGGTCATGATTTCAGAGTCCTGGGATCGGGCTCCCTGCTCAGTGGAAGGCCTGCTTCTCCCTCTCACTCTCCATCTCTCTCTCAAATAAATAAATAAATTAAAAAAAAAAAACGTTCAAGGCATTCGTGCAAACACCCAAACGTAGTGCAGGTGGTGCTCCCTCCATCCCATGGCTCACAGACTTTTATAACCACGATCATTTATAGCAAATTGCAAAGTGTTTTTCCAGATGTGTGTGTGTGTGTGTGTGTGTGTGTGTGTGTGTGTGTGTGTACTCAGGCGCACTCTTCAGGGATTCACAGTTGAGAGAAACTAGAAATGTACATTTCCTAAAGCCAATCTTTCTAAAGCGTTCTGATTCTGGCTTTTGACTTCTTGGGACCATCATGCAGGACGTGTGTGATCTCTCACCAAGGACACTGTTGTGCCCAGCTTTACAAAACGTGGTTAGGAAGAAGCCGGCATGGGAAGTGCAGGCAGATGAGAGGGTAGGAGAGAGAAGAAAAAAGAAATCACAAGGCAGACCTTGGAGGGAGCTTGGTGACTCTAAGTATTGTGCAAGGCTACAAGGATAGACGCAGTGTCTCGATTTCTATCTACAGAATCAGTGGCCTTTGTTCCCTAACCAGGGAACCCTTCCCAGTGGGATACATTGGAGACCTGCTCTCTTGCTTATCCCACCACTCTCTTTTCCACACTCTGTTTTACGTGAATTGCCCAGAAGCCCTGAATAAGGAGTTTGTGGCGCTTGAGTCTTCTTTTATACTCTCCCTCTTACCAAGGGGGATTGGACTGGGTTTCTGGGAGTCTTTAGGCAATTAAAGCCCCAAGTAGTGATGAAGCAACACTTGGCAGGGAGCAAATAGCAAGGTCTTTGGACCCAAACCCAGTGACTGAGAGCGAGGATGCTGACTGTCCAAATCAGGCGGGCTGCCTTTCAGTAGGTTTTGGTTACTGAGTGACTCAGATGTGTGTGAGACATCAGGCTCAACCCCACACTGTGACATTGCGAACCATGAACTTACCCAGAGGGCTGCCAGCGTGTCCTTCACAACTCTGTTCGGATCTGTGTGCTTAACTAAACATGTGCTTTGGAAAAGAAAGACGGAGGTCCCGTCAGCAGTACTACCTTTGGGGAATGGCTCTTATAAATCATGTGGCCGGCCCTAGTACAGGAGGCTAATCTAGTTTCCTCCACACTGGTCGGAAGGGTGGGCTTGGGACCCACTGGGCCAATACTCTATCTCACCTGTCTGCCTACTCTGACTGGTCTAGGGGAGGGGGGTCGTATGACCCATGTTTTGTTGTTGTTGTTGTTGTTGTTGTTTAACTTACTTAGGGTTGGTTTTTCTACTGCTGTCACCAAGAATCTTGACTCATACAAAGGGGAGTAGGAGGAATAGGGGAGAATGAAGGTTGGAAAGAGAGGATTTGGCAAAGGATTATATTAAATGCACAAGTAAGAAACCCACTGAAAACCTCTTAAATAAGCCAGAACTTCAAACTCAGAAACACACAGGGAAAAGACAGGTGACATCGATAAGCTAACTAAGTTCAGGTCATGGGACCAAAAATTTTTTCACTCTCCTCCTAACACAATTAGAAAATCTATCCTGAGACAGCAGGGAGATGATGGGGAGTGTGATAAACTAGAAAGGTCCATCTATAGTGGCAGTCCCTCTTTACTCAGATTTAGTGATAACTGCCCTCTGAAACTGAGGACCTAGTATCATCAGATCTTCAGCTTTATCAAGAGAAGGAAGAAATCAAATTCGTACCAAAAAATGATATTAACTGATTTAGCAAATTTTGAAACACTGTACAGCGAGTTTGAATGATACGCAAGGAAATCAAAACCAAACAAACAAAACACAAAGCCTCAAACTCAACAACCCTCATTGGCCATCTTTGGGTGTTGCTAGGGTAATGACCAAGTATTCTGAAAATTGATAAAGAGACTATATCAAGCATATACCTGACCTTTCCAATATGAACTGTACTCCAAGGGAATTAAAAATGACTCTTTGTAAGAGAAACACAATTAACAAATTCAGATACATTGATACAAAGAAACAGAAAAATCACCATTTTATACTCCCTTAACAATGATGATAAATTGATGCTAAATGATAATAAGTGATGATAAATAGATGCTAAAACCACTAGTTGAGAAGGTAATGGAGGAAATTTTGTAACATGTGGGTCAGGCTGACGTCCCTGGAACACGCTGATCCAGCCCAGCATTTCTGAAAAGGAGTCAGACATCATGCATCCCTTGAGGCTGTATAATACAAACATCTTCACAGTATCCCTGTGATGGAGTCTGGCAGGCAAAAAAAAGATTTAGAGGAAAAAAAATGAGCCTGGATTTGATCACAGCTCTGGGTTCAAAGAGCAGTTAACGGGAAATACAGGAAGAGAAGAATATGTTAAAATGAGGGTAAAGCAGCCAAATCCAGAAAAGGGGAAATTCTACAGGGCAGTTTCTTCCGCAAAGAAACGGCACTAAAGGGGCACCTGGGTGGCTCAGTCGTTAAGCGTCTGCCTTCGGCTCAGGTCATGATCCCAGGGTCCTGGGACTGAGCCCCACATCAGTCTCCCTGCTCAGCAGGAAGCCTGCTTCTCCTGCTACCACTCCCTCTGCTTGTGTTCCCTCTCTTGCTGTGTTTCTCTCTGTCAAATAAATAAAAATCTTAAAAAAAAAAAAAAAAAAGGCACTAAAAACAAATACGGACACTTAGCACTCAGCTCTTGGTTGCTAAAACCACTTGTTGGTAAAAGGGGCCAGGATTCCTTAGAGAAATATCAGATTCTAGGGCCAGGGCAAGGAAAACACAAGATGAGCCTGGAGCGTCCTGACGTGTCAGAACACAACAGAGAGCTGAAGGGAAAGAAAAGAAAGGGAGCATGGACCCCTGTACACAGACAGGTACCACACAGGAACCAACCTGAAACAGCCAATGGCCAAAGTGGGACAATTCGGGCAAGAAAACATTATTGGATTATAACACACGGCATACAATAAGTGCTATATACTTACGTCCATACTGATATAAAGAAATGCTTGAATAGATAAATGGAGGAGAAAAAAAATCTCTCTTATGTAAGAATTCTAAATGCAGATGCCTCCCCCTCCAGGAGGTGGGGTTTAATGCCCGTCCTTTTGTGAGTGGGCTGAATTTAATGACTTGTTTGGAAATATTAAAGGGGACAATAATCCCTTTACAATGAAGAAACCTGGCAGACACCACCTTAGCCAAGTGACCAAAGTTAAGAGCACCAGGGCATGACTCATGTTAGTATCACCCCTAATAGGATGCAACGAGAAGGGCACTTGCCCTCTGTGCTAGTCTTCCCCTAAGCTCCAAACACTAGTCCAATCATGAGAAAACCTACAAACCCAAACTAGGGAGTTCTACAAAAATTCTGATTGGTAGCTTTCAAAACTGTCAACATCATGAAATAAAAGAAAGACCGAGGAACTGTGATAGACTGAGAGAGACTTAAGGAAACACAGTGACTGAGTATAATGCTGGATCCAACAACAGTAAAGGACATGATTAAATTCGAGTAGTCTGCAGTTTAGTTGATTCTTCATTTTGCCATGATTATGTAAGATGCTATCATCAGGGGAGACTCAGTGGCATTATGTGCCCTGTCTTTACGACTTCGCTGTAAATTTAAAATTATTCCCATATATATATTAAGTTTATTTTTTAAAAATGCAGACGAGGGGCGCCTGGGTGGCTCAGTTGGTGAAGTGGCTGCCTTCGGCTCAGGTCATGATTCCAGGATGCTGGGATCGAGCCCCACATTGGGCTCCCTGCTCAGCAGGGAGCCTGCTTCTCTCTCTCTCTCTCCCTCTGCCTGCCTCTTTGCTTACTTGTGATCTTTCTCTGTCAAATAAATAAATAAAATCTTTAAAAAAAATGCAGAGGAAATGGTTACAGATTTTTAAAATACTAAAAGAAACATAACCAAATGCAATGTGTGGGCGTGATTTAGATCCAGACTGGAATAAACTTACTATAAAAAGACCTGTTTGAGATAATCAGGCTGTTCAGATATTAATAAGGAATTGTTAATTTTGTTGAGTGCGATTGCGGTATTGTGGTTGTGTTTTAAAATCCTCATCTTTTAGAGATAAAAACTGAAATACTCATCACAGATGAAAGGATATGACACTTCGATTTTGCTTTAAAATATTCCCACAAAATCAAATGGAGGAGATGGAGGAGAGCAGAGCAGCGTTTTAAAGCAAATGACTGTTGAAACTGGGTGAGAGGAAATGCGTGGCAATGTTTTCTCAATCTCTATACCAACTCCAACATTTTCAAAAATAAGAAGCTAAGAGAACAAAAAGAAAAACATTGTGGGTCAAAGCCTACACAAGACACAGGCAGAGAGACAAGAAGGCTACCGGGTTAGAAGCCATTGAAGTGAAGAGGAAATTTACCTACAGATTGTGTTCATTAATAAAAGTCGTCATTGGCAAATTTCAGGTTCATTCCTTTCCTCCTTATTAACAAATTCTTACTGGTGACAGATCAGAAGCTAATGATCACGTAAAAGTCTGAAGTAAAATAAAATTCCATCAACCACATTCCATTAATAAAGAAAAATAACCCTGGCAAGGAAGGCGTCTTCTGACTCAACCAAGGCTGTCTGTGTTAGTGGGGAGAGAGCTAGAACAGGACTCCGCCATTGAGGTTTTCCTCAAAATTCTCAAAGTTGTACGACAAATCTGTGAAGAAACAGCATATAGGATACCTCGACTCCGGCGGCAGCTAAAACCCATCTTACGGATTCCATCCGGCCTCTTCCGTTAGGATAGTGGAGTTTGGGCTTCGCTGCCATGATGGCCTTTCAGGATTTCTGGAAAAAAACCAAAACAAACAAAAACAAAACAAAACAAAAAAACAAATGCGCAGCTCCTCCTAAACGAGCAGTCTTATTTCGCGTCTTCAATTCTGTGCTCACGGCCTAATTGAATATTCAAGATTTTGGCACAGGAAATCGGTTTTTTGTGGGGTTTTTTGCTTTTTTTTTTTTTTTATGACTGCGTTTTCCCTCACCCAACAAAAACCTACCACCATTTCCAAATGTTAAAAGAAACAACTACCTTGGTTTTCATACCGCTTCCACTTATGATTCCTTATTCTGGATCTTGGGAAGCTGGGGACATTGGTTATATAGATATTTGTGCCAGCAGTAAGGTACTTCATAGATTCAGACCATCATATACTTTGACCTTGAAAATTTTTAAATTTCCAAATTCGGCCTGAAGAGGCAAGGACCGGAGGGCCGCGGGGAAGAGTGCACCCTTCGGAACCCTTGCAAGAATTCATGCTCTCACATGCATCATCTTATTTGGTTATCACAGCAACTGGGAGGTGGACAGGCCGAGCGATACCATTGTCTTCGAAAATGTGCGTCCGTCGTCCAGCCAGCGGTAGCTTTCCCCCGGGTCCCGCACGTCCCCCGCCCCAGCTGGGAGTTGCGCCTCCCACCTTCGGAATGCGCCCAGGCCACGGACTCGGGCACCCGAAACTAGACTCCCGGGCTACTCCGGTCGGCGCTCAGCCCACGCTACGCCGAGGCTTCGGGAGGATCCGAGCTAGTCGTCCACTGACACCGGTGGATTCAGACTCCGCAGAGCGGGTTAATAAAAATAATACAGACTCGGAGCCAAGAATGACCCCAGCCGCAGCCAAGGAGCCCCCGTCTGCCCAGATGGAGGCGGCGGCGCCAAAGGGACCTCGAGGGAGGGAGACGAGAAGGACTGAATGGGGGGCTGGGGAGAGTTGCGACGGACAATGGAGTAGGAGGCTTGGGGCCGAGGAGTGGGGGGAGGAGAAACGCGGCGAGGAGAAAGGGCGGGTGGGGGCGGCAGGAGGGAGACAGACCTGGAGTCCGCTCGGAGCACCCGGAGCCGCACAAAGCGCTCGGCGAGCGGTCTGCAGCGAGGCGGGACCAGCTGGCCGCCAGAAGGCGCTCCGGTGGGCGAGGCTCCGGGAAGTTTCACCAATAGAGACGGCAATGTTTAGCATGCCCCACCCATCTGCAAGGCATTCTGGATACTAAGAAAACGGCCCAAATTGAAGCCGGTTTCAACATAAATTTTAGCTTTGCGAGACATGAAGTGGCCTCCGAGTGTTGGTTAGATTACAACTTTGGTTAAAAAAGACCTGTGAGAGATCCGGTATAGTTATAGGCCACTCGACCTATGCTAAAAGAAAAATTCTTTTTAGGGTTTATATAGCTTGTGCGCACGCGTTGTTTCTCGGATGTGAGGGCGATCTGGCTGCGACATCTGTCACCCCATTGATCGCCAGGGTTGATTCGGCTGATCTGGCTGGCTAGGCGGGTGTCCCCTTCCTCCCTCACCGCTCCATGTGCGTCCCTCCCGAAGCTGCGCGCTCGGTCGAAGAGGACGACCTTCCCCGATAGAGGAGAGGACCGTTCTTCGGTCAAGGGTA
>JAQQSY010001272.1:0-14514 GCA_028646535.1 Procyon lotor | reverse complement strand
GATTACATGACAACAGTTTATTCCTTGGCTGATGGACAATTCAAATGTTTCTAGTATGGATAATATAAATAAAACTGTTGCAAAAATTTACATCCAGATTTTTTGTAGACATATGTTTTCATTTTGGGGGATAACTATCTAGACATGAAATCTCTGTGTCCTATGTTAAGTACATATTTACCTTTGTAAGAAATTATCAACATGTGTCCCAGAATAGATGAATTATTTACACTCCCACCAATAGAAAAGGATTTCTGTTGTTCCACATCCTCACCAATACTTGCTTCTGTCATCTTTTTAATTTTCATCATTCTGGTAGATGGATAATGGTACCTCATTGTGATTTTGAATTTGAATTTCCTTGTCACTAAAGAAGCTGGGCATTTTTTTGTTCATTAGCTATTATTCTTGTTCATTTGTTTTTTTTCTGGTGTCTGTTCAACTGTATGCCCCACATTTTACTGAGTTGTCTTATAATTGAGTTTCAGGAGCAACTGAAACAATTTGGATGCAGACTGCAAATATTTTCTCTCGGCCTATGGCTTGACTTTACATTTTCTTAATGGTGTCTTTTGAAGAACAGTTTTCTTTCCACCCTCTTTGTCTCCTTTTTTTTCTCCTTTCTTCCATTCTTTTTAATTACTTGGAATTTAAAAGTATAGAGTAATGTCATCATCTAAAAAGATAGTTTGATTCTAATATACATGTATTTTATTTCTTTTTATTACCTTATTGCATTGGTTAGGACCTCCAGTAAAATACTGATCATAAATGGTAAGAACAGAAACCTTGCTTTGTTCTCAATTTAAAGGAAAATATTCTCAGTTTTAGCATAAGTTATGATGATAGCTATAGATTTATCATGTATGTTTATCAGGTTGAGGACGTTTCTTACTATCCCTAGTATGTGGAAACTCTTTATCGCGAATGAGCATTGAATTTTGTCAGGGAATTTTTCCTACACCTACTGAAATAAAAATTTTTTAATTTATTTTATTAAAATGGAGAATTAGGGGTTCCTGGGTCACTCAGTCCATTAAGCTCTTCATTTTGGCTTACGTCATGATCTCAAGATTGTGAGATTGAGCCCAACATCAGGGTTCACAGAGCGTGGAGCCTGCATAAAATTCTTAAGATTCTCTCTTCCCCTCCTTCTGTCCCTCCCTTCCCTGCACTGCTCATGCTCTCTCTAAAATAAAAAATAAAATGGAGAATTACATTGATTTATTCCAGATGATAAATCAACCTTGTGGCCCGGGAATAAACTGTAATTGATATTGATGGTACTTTTTATGTATTGCTGGATTGGATTTGCAAATATTTTCTTAAAGATTTTAAATCCATATTGATGAGGGATGTTGATCTCTAATTGTTTTGTTTGGTAATGTCATTGTCTTGTTGTAAAATCAGGATAGTTCTGGCTTCATACAAGGAGTTAGTCACTTTGATTTTAATTTCTCCTCTTCGAAGTGGAAATTAAGAAATCAAAACTATGAACATTTTTAAGGCTTTTGATATATATATTACCAAATTGCCCTCCAGAAAAACATACCAATTACCTTCCCACACCAATATATAACATCTCTTTTCCTATATCTTCCATAACACCAGGAAATATCATTATGTTTTTAAAATGAAAGATGAAAATGATCTCATATTAATTTGAATTTCTTTGATCACTAGTAAAGGAGAATATTATTATATATATATATGTATATATATATATTGTAGTCATTTGCGTTCTTTTGAGAATTGATTGTGCACATTCTTTATACTTTCTCTCATGGGTATTCCTCCTTTTCTTTCTGATTTAAAAGAGTTCTTTATAGATTAAGCATATTCATAATATGTAGCAAATATTTTCCCAGCTTGTTATTTTCTCAATTAAAATCACTAAGAAAATAGATAGAAGTGATCTAAAAGTATCTAATATGGTGATAGATGGTCTTTTCATACAGGGACCTTTTCAAAATCAGAATCTTAGCTTCAGATTTGCATCCCTAGATGCATAGGTTAATTTTTCCCTGTGAAAAGAAAAGTAATGAGTATGCAATTGGAGAAGAGGTATCAAGTCCCTGTTATAGGACTTGACCTCAGATAATTTAAGGAGATAGGGTTTATCTTTGACAGACCCACCCTAGCCCACCCTCACTCTTCTCCGTCCTTTTTTATCAGTGTCTTTTGTCAGTGTCACCATCCACCCCAGCCAAGGCCCTCCACGCCTGTCTTACGGCATAGAACCTGCAAATCACCACTCCCCTACTCTCTCACCTCTGCGACTACTGGGTGGACCAAGGAGGGTGTACAATAAATGACTTCAGATGAACATGCTAAACAAGTTTCCTTGCAGTTAGCATCCATGCTTTCACAGTTGTCCTGGAAAAATGCCTTGGGAGCAGTATTATATCACTGAGAGAAAGCTAGACTTAGCACAAGAGGGTCAGAGTTTCACCATCATGGCGCCTCACTTACTCTTGAGATCATAGATAAATAATTTAGAGACTCTAGGTCTCAGTTTCTTTAATGTACAGTGAGGAATGTTGACACCTGTTTTGCCTACTTTGTAAATTTGTTAGGAACATAAGAAAATATCATATGAATACAGGTTATACAAACTGTATTGAATACAGTTTATAAAAAAAAATGCAGTGGGATTGTAATCACATCTCTCAATCCATCAACATACCTCCTGAACTCTCTAAGATTTAGGAAATATATACAAAGTCAAAACAAGGCAAAAAGATTTAGAGTCACTCAGGTTTTGACTACTAATTCTTGATAGCCTTAAAATCTGAGTTGAATAAGTTAGTTATTAGTAACTTTCTGAGGAATATTATTTTACCATAACAAATTCTGACTTCTTTTTGACTAAATCTATATGCAGTTTACCCCTGTAAATTTCAGTGGGAGTTTCTGACTCAGTCCAGGTTTCTGGCACAGTGAGAAGCTGTCTTCTTAGACTTCTTTTGCTTTCCCAGATAATACTTGCGAGCACAGGGCAAGACAGGAAACTGCTAACATGGAATTAGAGAAGACCGTTAACTACCCAGAAGTACCACCGTACAAACTACATGAGTTAGTTGGCTAGAGGTCACTTTCTGGTTATTTAAAGAAAGGCATTGGTCTAGAAGCACAACGCAAATCTTTCCATGTTACTTACCATGTTGATATTTGAAATGTATCCCTTGCCTGTCTTGCCTGGTAGACTCACGCTCAGAGCTGCGTCATCACTATAACTGGTTTCTAAAATACTCTCCCCATTTGGGGGTTAGTCCTCAACTGCCTGACCCAAATCACTTTGGGAGATACACTCTGTGTTCCTTAGGGGACCTGGCTGGCTAAGTCAGGAGAGTGTGTGAACTCTTGATCTCAGGGTCAGGAGTTCAAGCCCCACATGGGGTGGAGAACTTACCTAAACAAACAAATAAATAAGTAAGTAAATAAATAGTGACATCACTATTTATCACCTCATTTATGGTCTTAGCTCAGCTTTCATCCCTGATGAAGTCCGGTCTTGCTCTTCTCTTTTCCTGCAATAAAGTCCTTACCCCTGGCTACAATGTCTCAAGCAGCCTCAGTCAGCTTTCAAATATTGCCAGTTGTGGTTTTCTTTTAATTTCCCTGAATGCTAATGACATTGAGCACGTTTTTCCTATATTCACTCGTCTTGTGGATTTTCTATTCCAGAATGTGCCCACTGCAGTCTTTTTTGGGGGGTTGACTGTCATTTTCTTATTGACTTGTAAAGTTTTAAAAATATATATATTCTAGATAATAGACTTTCTGGTTTTATACATTGACAACAACTTCTGCCTGCTCATGACTAGGTTTCCTGCTGTTTATGGCATCTTTGAATAGACAAAGTTTTCATTTATAATCTGGTTGAATTGAGTAAAATTTCCCTTTATGATTACTGCTTTGTGTGTGTGTGTGTGTGTGTGTGTGTGTGTGTGTGTGTGTGTGTGTTTTAATTAAGGACAGATGAGTTTTGAAAGTATGTACAGTTAAACTTGGTTCCATGTCCCATGTGAAAGAAGCAGGGAAAAAACCTTCTCCGTGTTTTTATCCTTTGTGTCTTTGTAGCCATGAACTTCCCTCCTGCTCACTACAGCAACACTCATGTAGTCCAAGGCCTGATGATCCATGACAGAGTCTTTGTCCTCCTCAGCTTGTGCCTCTTGAGGTACTTGGCCCCTCTGCTTCTCCTGTCTTAGAGTTTTCTCTTAGTGCTCTGCTAGTCATCCACCATCCCTTCAAGGTCTTTCCTTGGAGCCTTTGAATTGGCATCATCTTCTCTTTCCATTTTTATATCCTGGTTCCTCAACCCCAAGGACTTGGCTTTCTTGTTGAGGTTGACATTGTTGATCAATAATGCAAAAATAATATGACAATAAAATGTTGTATTGATACAATGATAATAATGATAATAATACAATCAATAGTAAATCAATAATAAATCTTTCTTCCCTCTTGGCTTCTAGAGATCAGATTTTTCTCCTATCTTCCTATTCATTTTTTTTTTTCTTTTTCTCTGTAATGAATAATTTTAAAATCAGTGCTATGTTACCTTTTGGGGATTCCCAAACTTTAGAAATCTACTGGTGCTCATCCCAAGAAAAATACAGATATGTAACTAAATAACACTTTATAGAGGGTACACTTCTATTGTCTCACTTGGTCCTCTCAACTGCTTGTTAAACACTGACATCATACTATTCCTATAGATGGAATCAAGGTTCAGGGACTTTAAATGACACAGAGAGGAAAACTAGGATGGCAAATGGTATGGTATGAGGTAGGCCATGATGCATCAGGAATTAAATCTTGTGTTTCAATTATTAATCACTGAAGTGCCAATGTGGCAAATTGGCAGACGATAGATCACAGTGATGATGAGCCTCACCAACAAACTATGTTTAATTGCACTCAAGAGACAACTGGGTGTGATCCTGAAACAGCAGCATCAACTTATGTACCATATTTTGGCATCGATCTTTTGGTTATAGTATGTGTGGCCATTAATGATGCTTTTTTCTACCATGAATGACACTGTTTTTTGTCTATTTGCACATATTATCTTTAGGTTCTTTTACTTGTAAAACCAACCTGTCTCGGTGCTGTTCAAATACTATATTCTTATGTCCATCAGAGAAACATGTTTTGTGGGGAAGGATTTGAGTCACATGCAGTATTATCTTTCACTCAGACTCTCATTCATTTTCTGTTGGAGCAACTTGTTTTTCCTGGATTATTTATATATGATACACTCATTAATTAACTCATACAAAAAAAGGTGTAAAAAACCCTCTTTTGAGATTAAATGTGTATTAAAAAAAGTGAAAGAACATTTAAGGAAAAACCAAAATATAATAAATTTCCCTGGGATCATAAAAATCTTGAGAACCAGTCCATGGCGTTTCCCTGGGAAATCAGGGTTACGGCTTATAAACTCACTTCTATTCTAACTTATTTTTACTTTCATTTGAGATTTTAAGTTGTGTCATAGACATGTTTCTCTTTGAGGACGGTGACGAAGCAGTAAGACAGCCCTAGGAAGTTTCTGGCAGTGGTGCCGGGTTTAGATTATAAAAGTGAGGAAGGCTGGATGCTTTCTGTTGAAATAGACTGTTCAGAACTTTGTCAAAGAATGAACTCTTGCTGTAACCCACACCTCATTTGTCACCCTGATGGGCTGAGGAAAAGTGACATTTACAAACTGAGAATGAAAGCACATCCATTTCACCAGTCTGACACCCTGATATAATAACTATTTACCTTGAGAAAGAGGCACAGAGATTTCCGATTCTTGTGAATCTTCTCACTTTGGCACTTATTTTCTCACTCTGCCAAATAGCCCCAGATTAATGGAACAATTTGTTCAACAAATCATATTAGTAGAATGCGCAGAGGGTAAAGAGAAAGAGGCGGGGGAGCAGAAAATTTTTACTCATTCATAGCAGTGGTATCTCTGCAAATAAAAATGTAGTTATGCCTGACATTTACAGAGGGACAATGTGAAAGGGAAAGAATGTAATGACTTTGGGCAGTGGAGAGATCATTTTGTAGGAACAGTAGTGCTCAAAGGGGAATAAGATAAAGTTACACATAACATCTAGATTGAGCTTTCTTCTAGAACGTATTTGTCAAACACGGCAGGATCTGCCTCTGTCAAAAAGAAAAGAAAGAAAGGAAGAGATTTCCATTAAAATTAAGTACTTTATGCTTTCTATGCTACACGGATATGTTCCGTCCCATCCCGAATTTGGGAAGTCTCAAAAAGTTCCTGGAGCATCATATTACAAAAAAGATGATTCAGTACCTCAGAAAAGACCCTAAGGATATGGTTTCCCAAAGGGGCATGGGATTGGGCTTGAGCTTGTTAATTCTGGTAGGCAGAAATTCACATTTCAAAGGCAAAACACAAAGACAGAATAATCAGTCAGGATTCTATAATTCATATGTTTCGTGCCTTTGTGCCAAAAGTTTGAATGAATATTTAGAATCGAGAGCCAATGAATATTGGCTACAACAAATATGTTTATTGAAATATATGTTGCCTATTGCTTTTCTTTGCACACACACAAAATTACATAATGCCACATTTCTCTAACTCTCAAAGGACGTTCAAAGTTGGCTGTGATGTTCATTTATTTGCATTAAGGTTGTCACACTGCTATTATATCTTGTATCCGCAACAGCAGGTGACAATCACTTGTCCCCTGTTTCCGTACACTGTGGCCTTGGGTGTCAAGGGAAAATATAGCTCTGCATTTTTGTTCCTTTGATTTCGTTTTTCTTTCTCTGTTCTTTTTTTTTCTCCTTTCCCTCTTCTCTCTCTTTCTCTCTTCTAAGGTTCTAGGCATATTTTTGAGTCACGGGAGAGATCCCAACTACTTCCTGACACAAAATTAGTTCCTGGGAACCCCTAACATGGACAGAATATTTTTAATAAATTGAAATTTCCGTTGGTGAATGCCTCCCCTCCCCCCCTTTTAAAAGATTTTATTTATTTATTTGACAGAGAGAGAGAGAGAGAGAGAGATCACAAGTAGGCAGAGTGGCAGGCAGAGAGCCCGATGCGGGGCTCGATCCCAGGACCCTGAAATCATGATTTGAGCCAAAGGCAGAGGCTTTAACCCACTGAGCCACCCAGGCGCCCCTCCTCCCCCTTTTTTTAAATCCCACGCTTATTCTAGAAACATTTCAGTGTAACAGTGACCCGTTGAAGTCATTAAGGAATGATGCTAGCTCAACAAAAGACTCATTTCCAGTCATGTTTCAGTAATAAGTAACAATAGGTAACCTCTCAAAGTATCATTGACATGGCAGCCTCCGGGGAGAACAAGAACCCTAATCTTAGTTATTCATTTTATAGGAAAATATTTTGCTGCAGCAAGTTCAGGTATTTTTTTTGCTGCTTATTTGCCATCCTTTTCATGTAGTAAATATTTTATCAAGGAGGATCAAGATATTGCATGTTCCTTATCAGGAATGTTAGGGCCTCAATGAATAGGAAAAGACTCTCTCTGCCAGATAGAGAGTGACTGTATTTGTATGTAAGGGTGCACGCCCATATTTGTTTTACAGAAAACATATGATCATGTTAGAAAATTTGAAATGTATGTAAAAAATAAAAATTCTAAGTCTCTTCTAAGTGCATAAGCAGATGCTTGGGGTGGGTAGGTCTATCCATCTATCTATTTATCTATAAATATAAGAGTCTGAGATGATTGTCTCAAGTTACCTCAACTAAGTAGAGATATGCTTCAGGGATACACGTGGCCTAGAACTCAGGGCAGTGAGCTCTCACAGGCTGTAGATGTGAAGGGGACTTACTGCGGCAGAGCTGTGCTACTCACTCGAGAAAAGCCCCATGCAGGAGTTCCTGTCAGCGAGCAGCTATCCTCCCATCAGGATTTAAGGATCTGGGCTCCTTCTGTCAGGCGGATCTTGAGTCCCTTAGAGTTTTGAAGTCTCCTGCATCTAGTAAAAGAACAAAGAGAGAAGAGTCCTTCTTTTATCCTGAAGATCACAACCCAGGGGATCCCACATATCATTTCTGTGGATACACAGAGGACTGGGAATTGTCCCTGACTGGGCAGCTCCCTTCTAGGGACAACTGCCCATTCTGGAAGAGGAGGTGCACAGCCATTAATCTCTGCCACATAATCCTCTGGCTTATTTGTTTTCTTGGCTCTCTGTCCTCTAGTCATTGTTGATGCTAACTCATACTTTGGGTTCGGCCTGATATGTTAGGTTCCTGACTTCTTCCCGGTGCCTCTCTACATTTTTTTTTTTTTTAAGATTTTATTTGTTTATTTGACAGAGAGAGAGATCACAAGTAGGCAGAGAGACAGACAGAGAGAAGGGGAAGCAGGCTCCCCACCGACCAGAGAGCCCCATGTGGGGCTCGATCCCAAGACCCTGAGATCATGACCTGAGCCCAAGGCAGAGGCTTTAACCCACTGAGCCACCCAGGCGCCCCACATCTCTACATTTCTGTGGAACTTTAAATTTTCACTCTCAATTGCTTGATGCTCCTGTTTTCCGATTTGAATTTCAGGAAGAGGAAGAATCTTGTTGATATCATCCATGATAGGCTGCTGCAGGGGCCCATCCATTGGTGTCTGTATGTCTGGTGCATACGTTTAATCTAAGCAGCTGTGCCTTTAGTCTATGGTGCAAGGTAGAGGCTTGGGGGTTGGGTGATCATTAAGTGGATGCATTGGACGAAATTTTTCTTAGACATAATTCTGACTACCTTTGACTTTACTTGTCTACCACAGTTTCCTCTTCCCCAGACCCCACTTACCAAATATCAGACACCGTGCAATGAAGACTTCATGTATGCTGGATTCTGGGACTAGATCCTGGGACCCTGGGATCACAATCTGAGCTGAAGGCAGATGCTTAACCAACTGAGCCACCCAGGCGCCCACTATTTTATTTCTCAAAGTACAGTTCCCTTCTTTGGTCTCCAGCCACTTCAGGAAATACAGTGTGCCCAAGTTGGAAGGAAGACTTTCGATTCACTGCTGTTTCCTCTGAAAAGAAGGAATCACAGCCTTTGGCTTGTCCACGAAATATATTGCTGCAAATCGGAGATTATGGTCATAATTAGAGAGATGTTGAGTTTAATTATTTGGATATGTCTTACTGATAGGTACCTTTTGCTGAGTGTTCTTTCTGAAGGGCATTGTCCCAAGGCAAATCAGGCACTTCTTGTCTCATTTCCAATAACTATCCCAGGTAGACATTTTCATCTCTGTGCAGATGAAAAAGTGGTGGTTCAGAGAGATCATTTTACTTGTTGAAGGTCCACAGCTAAACACAGGACCTCAATGTTAAATTAAGCTCTGCCTCTGGAGTGCCTGGGTGGTCAGTCTGTTGAGTGTCTGATTCTTGATTTTGACTCAGGTCATGATCTCAGGGTCCTGGGATCGGGCCCCCGAGTCCCCACTTTGGGCTCTGCACTCAGCAGGGAGTCTGGTTGAGGTTTTCCTCTCTCCTTCTCCCTCTGCCCTTTCCCAATTCCCTCTCTAAATAAATAGATAAAATTTAAAAAATAAAAAGAAAGGAGAGGGCTTAAAAAAAAAAAAAAGTATTTCTACCTCTAAATCTTATTTCCACCCTATGTTGATTGCTACTCAATTTGAGGATCTTGTCCTACATCCCTGTTTCCTGTATCTGTATCCAAATTAACTCGCCGAATGCAACAGACTATGGAGTCAACCAACGTTTCGGGAACATCAAATCCTGTAGAAGCACTGTCGCAAAGATGGCTTTGTTTATTTTTTCAACAACCCCAGGGAGTAAATATTCGGGCCATTTTACGATCTAGAAAACTGAGGTCCAAAGTTTTAAGTAACTTGCTTGGGTCACACGCTTTAAGTGGCAGCCTCCAGGATTTAGATACAGATGTTTTGGCCCCCGTTCTGGGACTCGGTCTACATCTGCTCAACTTCTTCACTGATTAACAAAAACAACTCAGTGAGGTAATAATTGCTTCAAATTTGCCTCTCCCTGTAATAAGCTCTCAGGTAGTGCTCCATATAGAGTAAACAAATAGTTAGTTAGCTTCTGCATCTCACGGTGAACTAAAGCTGTCACTGTTTTATTTATTTAGTATTTATTTATTCATTTATTAATATTTTTGGCTACTTTTCCTTCATATGTTCCTTTTGACTTTTGTTACTCATAATTGGGAGATTGATTAAAATTAGTTTTTCAAAATAGCTAAAATCATGATCCTCCTATGGACACAGATATGAAAACCTATGAAAGAATTGCTTGTTCTGCTATGATATGAAGGGATCAGATGGAATTTATACCCAGTTCAAAAGGAAAGTCAAAAGACCACAAAGGTGGGGTGCCTCGGTGGCTCAGTGGGTTAAAGCCTCTGCCTTTGGCTCAGGTCATGATCTCAGGGTTCTGGGATTGAGTCCCGCATTGGGCTCTCTGCTGGCCGGGAAACCTGCTTCCCCCTGCCTCTCTGACTGCCTCTCTGCCTACTTGTGATCTCTCTCTCCGTCAAATAAATAAATAAAATCTTAAAAAAAAAAAAAAGAAGAAAAAAGACCACAAGGGCATATGGCACAGACACAACGTACACAGATGCATATAAGGATGTTGAGTTGGATTGGCAAAAGGAAACAAATCTGGGTTTTCCACAGATGAGGAGGTAGTGAGGAGGGAGCAGAAGGCTGAGACAAAGGCTGAACTGACACCCTCAACGTCCCTCCAACCCCCACTCCTGGGTCGGAAGTGTATGATATTCTTCCAGAAAAGCTCCCAACTATCTTTAATGCTATTGCTTTATTAGAGGGAAAAACCCCTTTAACCTGACAATGGCAAGGCCTCAGTTACCTTGCAGGTCCTCTTCAGCACATGAAAATTCTTTTGAAAACCTCCCTTTACCTTACCTCCCTGAACCCTATAGTATATAATCAAGTGCTCCTCACTACTCAGGTGCAGCTCTTTCTGTCCTGTCCCCCTGCTCGAATAAAACCACCTTTTTGCACCAAAGACGTCTCAAGAATTCTTTCTTGGCCGTGGGCTCTGGACCTCACCCCAACAAACCTCACCTACATTCTAAAATGTAGTAGTGAATGTACATTCACTAGTGTTCAATGAAATCTTTACTGGATAGCACAGAATTTACATTACTATCTGTAATCTACAATTCATGATGCATATTTTTCCTTATTAAAGTGCATTTTATTTTCCAACTGGCTCTTGGTGTAGTAGTGAGTAGCTCATTTAGAGCCTTATGTGTAGTCAAAGATAAGCAGTTTGAGAGAAACACAATGCGATAGTCTCATATATAATAGTTTATGAATGAAAGGCGTGTTTTTTTCTGTGGTTTTCCCTGATTCTGCACGCTGGTCTCTGTAATTAGCATCCCCATAGGTTTGGCAAAAGGCAAATACAGAGAAGCTTACCAAAACAGAGAAAATGGGCTGGAAACCATCCGGCCTCCTAGATCCATTAGTGGCCTTCCCTTTGGCCTGAGAAAGAGAGGGTCTCACATTTACACTTTTGAAATCCCAGTGGTCTCCAAATGAGGTAGAACAACCACAACTATACACCAAATGGACCGAAGAAAGAAAAAATTTCGTGGTACAACTTACAACGTGAGGTATCCTTTCCAGCCCCAATCGCTTAAAGAAAACAAGTTATTTTTTTAAAATCCTGTATCTTGTAAATAGCAACCTTATATCGATGTGTGCCCCCTTGTGTGTGTGTATATTAAACACTTTAATTTGCAGAAATTAACACTTTTTTTCCGGCGTTGTATTTTTTCTTTCTCTCTCTCTCTCTCTCTCTCCCTCCTTCTCTCCCCTTTTCTCTTTCTTTCCTGACCAAGAGGCTTACCAGTGCAAGTGGCCTTGGCTCTCGCAGAATTGAGAACTGACGGTCCTACATTGACCCCAGGCCAAGGGCATTTACCCTGGCAAATCGCTGGACATGCTCTCAGGCTGACAAGCTCCCCTAAAAGTCCACTGGAGTGCATTGGCGGGCGACCCTTGGGGTGCGGCCCTTCCACCCCCACGCTTTGGCAGGGTCGGGGGGGGACCACCCTGGGCTGCATGCCCCCCCCCGTCACCCCCCACAGCCCCCCCGCAGGGCGCGTCGTGCAGGTGCCGGCGGCGCTGCGCATCCCGCCCGGCCGGGGAACTTTCACTGGGCATCCGCGGCGCGCAGACAATGGGCCGGGGCAGCGCCTTATCGCGGCGCGCAGGCCTTCCCCGAGCGCGGCGGGCGGCGGCCGCACTTCCGCGGGCCCCGGGCCGCCGGTCCCCGGCCGCCCGCCGGCCCCCGGCCGCCCCCAGCCGCCGCCGCCCGCCACCCGCCGCCCTCCGCTTCCTCCCCCGCTTCCTCCCCGCGACCCCGCGACCCCCGGGCGAGGCGCGGCCGGCGGAAAAGCTTGGTGGGGTGGCCGCGGCAGCGACACGCGCGGCCGGGCCCGGGAAAACAAAGGGGGGATGTGTGCGGCCGAAAGTCCGGAAACGGGGCGCCGGTGGGGGCCGGGGGCGCGGGGGCCGGGCGCAGTTCTCCCTCTCCGAGCCTATTGTTTGCAGAGCGCACATCCACACGCGCTTAACAAGAAATTAACACATCCTGCCGCGCTTATCAACCCATCGACCGCCAAACAAACAGCACCGGGCTTTTTGCGCCCGGGAGGGTTTCTAATGGGATGGCCAGGCCCAGGAATTCTCTCCCAAGCCCATCCTAGAAGTACCCCCCTTTGTTTCAGCACTGCCTTTGATATCATTTATGATTCTCACGCCATGACCGAACTCTTAGAAAAATGTATTGTTATTATTTTTGGAGGGAGTATTCTTTAAATTTCATCAGAGGCAAAATTCTGATTATCGCTGCAGTAATTCGATGATGATAACGATGATAATTTTGATACTAACATTCATTTGGTTTTAAAATGTGTCAGACGCTGTTCTGAGCGCCTCGTATGTATTAATTCTTTACTCTCCATAACAACTCTGTGAGTTCGGTAGTGTTTTTATTGTCACATTCTAGAGGAGAGGAAGACACAGAGGGAACTCAAGAGGACACAGAACTAATATATGGGGTGGGTGGGATCGCAACAGAGGCTGCTAGTTACTAGTAACTTCTGGAATGATATCTTGCAATTTTTTTTTTCACCTAGGCGTTGCCATGGTTTTGATTTTAATCTTATTTTAATTCCTGAAATAAAGGACATTTCTCATGCCCATGCTCTTCCCCAATTGGAAGCTGGTTATCTAGGAAATCTTGTAACAAAGCAAAAATTCACAAATCAGAGGAGCAAGGAACTTCATTAAGTATGTTTTTCCTTATTAATAATTTCCTACACTTTTTAAGACTTAGGCTCTCCCTGGGGTTTTAATGAAGGGCTGTCAGATTGAAATGGATTTGTCCCTTCTATGAAAAGCACAATTTCATTTCTATGGTAAGTGTTCAACTGGAAATCAAAGCAAAATGAGCACCAATAAACTTGAAACCAATTTATTTATCAATCTGGGTAATGACACTGGAGTTTCAATTTTCTGATTTATCCATGTTGGATGAATGTGGTCTAAATTCCCCTCTGAAGAGTGACTGAGTCTGTTTTGTATAAATCTGGCCTCAGTTGTGTTGTTTCAGAGAAATGGCAGCCCTGTCTTCTAAGTTGTTCAAGCCAATTGAAGGTCACCCCAATTGAGGTCACCCCAATTACCTCGTACTGAGTTCTCACTAAGGTCCAGT
This sequence comes from Procyon lotor, assembly GCA_028646535.1. Classification (NCBI taxonomy): domain Eukaryota; kingdom Metazoa; phylum Chordata; class Mammalia; order Carnivora; family Procyonidae; genus Procyon; species Procyon lotor. The sequence goes on along the minus strand of JAQQSY010001272.1, from coordinate 768 downwards.
GCTCTTTGGGGACAGAGGATGCACAAATGAATAAGACGCTCTTCATACCCAGAGCAATAAGTCACTGGCTTGCCAAGAAAGATAATAACCAGTAACTAAAAATTGATGTGATAAGTGTTATATAATATGAAAGAAGAACACAGATGAGGGATCATTGCTTCCACCGTGGGGTCAGAATGCTACAGAGAGTTCAAACGTTTCAAAACACTCTTATCTTCTATAAATGACCTAAAAAAAAAATCATTCATTCAACAAATATATATTGAATCTCATTATGGCAGACACTGTGTTAAAATGAAACAGAACAAAACAGGAACAGATCCTGAGTTCATGAAATTTACAATCTAGTGGAGGAAGACAGAAATGCATTAAGTAATGACATGAATACAGGAATAGTACAATCACTGCTTTGTGCAATAGGAGGCACATGATGTTTTCAAGTATAAGATAGGAGAATGAACCGGTCAGGACAGGCAAGTACGGGAGAGGAGTGTATTCTAGGCTGAAGAAAAGACCTTTACAAAGTCCGTTACTGTTGCAGGAGAAGCATGGTGCGCCTTAAGGGAGAATGGGAAGAGGCCATGTGGCTGCAGGTCCTGGAGTAAGGGGACAGTGTGGTGGGAGATGAAGCTAGGGTGTGGGCAAGTCAATGCTATGTACATGTTATGGACCAGGTTAGACCTTTGGGTCTTTTTTTTTTTTTAAAGATTTTTTTTTTAAGGATTTTATTTATTTATTTGACAGAGAGAGAGATCACAAGTAGCCAGA
>JAQQSY010001271.1:0-14515 GCA_028646535.1 Procyon lotor | reverse complement strand
CGTGCCACAGCTGCCGATTTGTGTTGTTTCACACCTCATTCAGGTGTTATCTTCTGCAGCTGGTGATAAAATATCTTTTGCTTGGAAATGAAGTCAATGAAGCAAAAAAAGTAAGGTGTGAAAGTGCAATTGACTAATTGATTACTTAAAATGGTTCCTTTGTCAGTGCCCAACAGTGTTAGATATTAGCAATATTTCCCATTTTTGCCATTTTGGGGAATAATGATAATGTTGGTTAAGTGTGTGTTTTTTGTACTACCTCTGAGGATGAACATTTCATAAGTTAATTGGCTGTTTATAGTTCTCTATCAATTTTTATTCCTATCTTTTGCTCGTTTCTCTATTCGATTTTTTTTTTTAAGATTTTATTTTTTTTTAAGGAATCTGTATACCCAACGTAGGGCTTGAACTTACAACTGCGAGATCAAGAGTTGCATGCTCCATGGCATGAGCCAACCAGGCGCCCCTCTATTAGCTTTTTGTAGATTTCTTTCTTACTATGTTAGTGGTATCACTTTGTCATATCTTGCAAGCTTTTCTCTCACTCTATTCATTTCTCTTTTGGCTTTGTTTATGTATTTAAATGTTTATGTGGTTGAGTATATCAATTTTCTCTTTATGCTTCTCAACTTCAGTCTTTTTTAAAAGGACCAAGCTTCTCTTGAGGTTAAACAAGTGTTATCTTTTATTTTTTCCTATTTTAATAGGAAATGGTTCTATTTTTTGTATTTGTGTATTAATTTTTGTGAAATTTATTGTTGTTTATAGTGTGAGACAAGGTTCTATTTTCTTCCAGATGGAGAGCCACTCCATCCCCCACCTTTTTCAGACAGTGTATAAGTTTTTTTTTAAAGATTTTATTTTTATTTATTTGGCAGAGAAAGAGAGATCACAAGCAGGCAGAGAGGCAGGCAGAGAGAGGGGGAAGCAGGCTCCCCACTGAGCAGAGAGCCCGATGCGGGGCTCGATCCCAGGACCCTGAGATCATGACCCGAGCCGAAGGCAGAGGCTTTAACCCACTGAGCCACCCAGGCGCCCCAGAGAGTCTATAAATTACCACAACCTTTTTGGCAGGTAATTGGTCATAGCTACTTAAATTTAAAATGCACATACCCTTTTAGGAAAAAAAAAATCAATGAAACTAAGAGTTGTTTTTTCAAAAAAGTAGACAAATTGACACACTTAACTAGACCAGCGAAGAAAGACTCAAATAAATAAAATAAGCAATGAAAGAAGAGATATTACAACAGACGCTACAGAAATAAAAAGAATCATAAGAAGGGCGCCTGGGTAGCTCAGTCAGTTAAGCTTGATTTCAGCTCCATTGATGATCTCAGGGTCACAGGGTTGAGCCCTGTGTTGGGCTCTGTGCTCGGTGCAGAGTCTGCTTGTCCCTCTCCCTCTGCTCCTCTCGCCTTCCCCCATCCCTGCCCTGCTCGTGCTCTTTCTCAAATAAAGTAATTAAATCTTAAAAAAAAAAGACGGGGTGCCTGGGTGACTCAGTTGATTAAGCATCTGCCTTCAGCTCAGGTCACGATCCTGGGGCCTTGGGGTTTGGCTCCACATTGGGCTCCCTGCCGAGCAGGGAACCTGCTTCTCCCTCTCCCTCTGCCTGCAACTCCCTCTGCTACTCTCTCTCTCTCTCTCTCTCTCTCTCTCTCTTCCTCTCCCTCCCTCTCTCTGCCAGATAAATAAATAAAATCTTAAAAAATATAAATAAATAAAAAGAATCATAAAAGATGACTATGAACAATTGTAAAGCAAATATATGACAAAGTGGATAGCCTAGAAGCAATGGGTAAATTCCTGGAAACATATAAGCCACCAAGATGGAATCCTGAAGAAATAGAAAGTCTGAACAGATCTATGACTAGTGTAGAGAGTGAATCAGTTAAAAAAAACCCTCCAAACAAATAAAGCTCAGTACCAGATGGCTTCACTGGTGAATTCTACCAAGCATTTAAAGAATTAATGCCAACTTTCAAACTCCTCCAAAAAGCTGAAGAGGGGGACATATTTCCAAAGTCATTCTATGAAGCTAGCCTTACCCTGATACCAAAGCCACACAACAACACAAGAAAAGAAAACCATAGGCCAATATCTCTGATGAATGTAAGTGTAAAAATCCCCAACAAATACTAGCAAACTGAATCCAATAGCACATTAAAAGAATCACACATCATGACTAAGTGAAATTTATCCCAGAAATACAAGGATGGTTTAACATATGAAAAATCAATTAAAGTGACGTGTCAGATTAATAAGATAAGGAATAAAAAGCATATGATCATCCCAATGCAGAAAAACATTTGACAAAATTCAACATCATTTCATGACAAGAACTCTCATCATAGGATTGGAAGGAAGGTGCTTTAACCCAATAAAGGCCAAATATGAAAACTTCACAGTTAACGTCATATTTGACCATGAAAAACTGAAAGCTTTTCCTCTAAGATCAAGAACAAGGCAAAGATGCCCATTCTTGCCATCTCTTTCTAACATAATATTGAAAGTTCTAGTAGAGCATTTAGGCAAGGAAAAGAAAAGGCATCCAATCACAAAAGACCACAAATAGCTGAATCAACCTTGAGTAGGAAGAACAAAACTGGAGGCATCACATTTTCTGGTGCAAAATACATTATAAAACTACTGTACTTAAAATAATATGGTACTGGCATAAAGATAGACATATAGACCAGTGGAATAGACAATAAACAATAGACAACCAACAATAGACAATGGAATAGAGCCCAGAAATAAATCAATGCACATATGGTCAACTGATCTTTGACAGCAATGGCAAGAGTACACAATGGGGAAAAGACAGTCTCTTTAGCAAATGGTATTGGGAAAGCTGGATGTCCATATGAAAAAAAAAAAGAAAAAGAAATGAAACCCTTATATCATACACAAATGTTAATTACATACCCAATATTAATGCAAAATTAAACGTAAGACCTGAAGCTGCAAAAATCCTAGAAGAAAATATAGGGTAAAAACTTCATGAAATTGGTCCTGGCAGTGATTTCATGGTCATGTCACCAAAAGTACAGGCAACAAAAGCAAAAATAGACTATGTAATACTGAAAAGCTTTTGCACAGCAAAGGAAACAACAGTCTACAGAATGAGAGTAAATATTTGCAAGACATACATCTGATAAGGGAATAATCTCTAAATATATAAGGAACTAGTACAACTCAACAACAACAACAACAATAACAAAAAACTAATAACTCAAGTAAAAAATGGGCTAAGGACTTGCATAGACATTTCTCAAAAAAAGGCATACAAACGACCAACGGATATGTGAAAAAATGCTCACTGTCACTAATCAACAGGGAAATGCAAATCAAAACCACAATAAGAGATTACCTCATGCTTGTTAAGATGGCTATTATCAAACCCCACCAAAACAAACAAAAAACCCCCAAAGACCACAAGTGTTGGTGAAGATGTAGAGAAATTGGAACCTTTGTACACTATTGTTTGAAATGCAAAATGGTGCAGCTGCTATGGAAAACAGTATGGAAGTTCCTTAAAAAATTAAAACTAGAACTAGCTTATGATCCAGCAATCCCACTACTGGGTATTTATCCAAAAGAATTAAAATCAGGATCTTGAAGAGCTCATGTTCATTGCAGCACTATTCACAGTAGCGAAGATTAGAAACAGTCTAAATATCCATCAGTGGATGAATGGATAAGGATAGTGTGGTGTATGCATACAATACAATGTTATTCAGCCTTAAGAAAGAAGGAAATCCTGCCGTACGTGACAACACTGATGAATCTTCAGGGCAATGTGCTAAATGAAATAAGGCAGTCACAGAAAGACAAATACTATATGATTTCATTCATATGAAGTGTCTAAAATAGTCCAACTCACAGAAGCAAAAAGTACAATGGTGGTTGTCTGGGTCTGGGGTAGGGAAAATGGGACATTACTAGACAACAGGCATCAAGCTTCAGTTAAGCAAGATGAGTAAGTTCTGGAGATGCACTGATTTGATGAATAAGTTCTGGATCCACTGATCCAGAATAAGTTCTGGAGATCCGTCTTTGTACCTATATCCAACAGTACCATATTGTACACTTAAAAATATGTTAGAAAAAAAAATATGTTAGGAAGGTAGATCTCATGTTAAGTGTTCTTTTGCAATAAAAAGTTTTTTTTAAAGATTTTATTTATTTATTGGACAGAGAGAGACCCAGTGAGACAGAGAACACAAGCAGGGGGAGTGGAGAGGGAGAAGCAGGCTTCCCACTGAGCAGGGAGCCTGATGCGAGGCTTGATCCCAGGACCCTGGGATCATGACCCGAGCTGAGGCAGATGCTTAATGACTGAGCCACCCAGGTGCCCCCTTTTGCAATAAAATTAAAAATAAAGAAATAAAATGCACATACCATTTGATCCAACAATCTTCTGTAAATGTGTTTTATAGAAATAAAAGCAGTAGTATATAACAATCCTTATGTAAGGATATATATTGTATCATTTCTTTTTTAATGGCTAAAAAATAAGAAGTCACTATGAATGTACAGGGGAAAGGTTAGAGTAAATTATGGCAAATCCATACTATGAAATGTTCTGAGATTCTTTTCTTTTCTCTTCTTTTTCTTCTTTTTTTTTTTTTTTTAATGTGCGTTTTATGCCCAATGTGGGGCTTGAACTCATACCCGAGATCAGGAGTTGTATGCTCTACCTACAGAGCCAGCCAGGTGCCCCTAAAGTTATTTTAAGGAATGCTGTTGATCTCTATATGTATTGACTCAGAAATACGTCAAGTATGTGAAATACTGTTATATGCAAAAAAGCAAGTCACATAATTTTTTTTTTTTTAAAGATTTTATTTATTTGACAGCGAGAGAGGGAACACAAGCAGAGGGAATGGTAGCGGGAGAAGCAGGCTTCCTGCAGAGCAGAGAGCCCGATGCGGGGCTCGATCCCAGGCCCCTGGGATCTGACCTGGGCCGAAGGCAGACGCTTAACAGCTGAGCCACCCCGGCGCCCCAAGTCACATAATTTTTAAAGCACTTTTTATATATGTACATTAAAAAAACCCACAGAATAATATGCATCATAAGGTTATCAGTGATTTCCTTGAGGAGAAAGAATTGGAAGAAAGTCAGAATATAGGGGGTGAAGATTGTGAGTGTTTACTTTATAGAGGTATTTTTTGAAATATGACAAATCAAATTAAAAAAAAATCACATTGCTCACTGGTTAATTACCCAGAGAGGAGAGAACTTGTTGGGCCTGTGGGGAGTAGAGGGATCATTGCCCACGTCTGCCCTTCAAGAAGGCCAAAGGGAGACAGGAGAGATGTCCCATGCCCTGAAAGGTTGAAGGGATTGAGGAGGAACAGATGTGGACCCTGTCAGAGTAGAACTAGAGAAAGTGGACAGGAATTTCAGGAGGCTGATTTTAGCACAACATAATAAAAATTCCTAATCGCTAGAAGTGTCCAAAAATTGCACTGATCTTAGCCAAAAAGGCTGAGAAGCAACACGAATGTCCAAAAATGGAAGCGTCTGTCACACAGAGTTTGAGTTTTCCATCGCTAGAGATTTTCAAGCTGAGATTACGTGACATTCTGTCATGTGTGCTGTAGAAGAAATGTTTAAATTCAACGAGGTGTTGGACTAGATAATTTTGAACATCTTTCTAGTGCTAGAATTCCATGGTGTTGTCACCTGGGAAAGCTTTATTAAAAAATAATATCGTAAGTGCCTGATAACTCAGAAATGACTCTCATAGGTGTACAAAATGCTAGATACAGAAGGTGATGAAAAAAAAAGGTGATTCATTAACGGTAGATGTGGTACTTTGAAAATGTGAGGAAAAAATTGATTAATCACTAAATAATGACGAGATAATTGGAAATTAGGAATATAAAACTGAGTTCCTTCCTCATTCTTTACCAACATATTCCATACAGAAAAAAGTTTTAATTGTTAAAAAAAAGTTGAGTCAGAAAATAATGGGTGTGGGGCCACTTGGGTGGCTCAGTCGGTTAAGCATCTCTCTGCCTTTGGCTCAGATTATGATCCTGGAGTCCTGGGATAAAGCCCCACTTTGGGGTCCCTGCTCAGTCGGGAGCCTGCTTCTCCCTCTCCCTCTGACTCCTACTTGTGCTTGCTCTCTCTCTCTAGTGCTTCCTCTCTCTCAAATAAATAAAAAAAATCTTAAAAAGAAAAATAAAATAATGGGCATGCATTGTTTTGATTATCTAGGAGTTGGAAACCATTTGAAACATAAGATCCAGAAGGCACAAATTAAATAATTGGTTAAATTTTACCCATGAAAAATGTTTCTATTGAACAAAATATTATTATTAAGTCAAAAGATACACAGCAATGAGAAAATATTTGCAGGTAAAGAGCTAATTTCCTTAATATGGAAAGATTTCTTAAAAACAATAATTGAAAGATGGAGAACCCAATTGCAGGATGGGCAAAACCCATGAGCAGGTAAATCATACTCATAAATATCGACTTTACATATGTGACAAAATGATCAGCTTCACTCATAATGAAAGAAATGCATTCATAATGAAACAGTTCTTTTCCATAAATAAGATTAATAGCTATTAAAAAGTTTGATGGGGCGCCTAGGTGGCTCAGTCGTTAAGCGTCTGCCTTCGGCTCAGGTCATGATCCCAGAGTCCTGGGATCAAGCCCCACATCGGGCTCTCTGCACGGCAGGGAGCCTGCTTCTCCCGCTACCATTCCCTCTGCTTGTGTTCCCTCTCTCGCTGTGTTTCTCTCTATCAAATAAATAAAATCTTTAAAAAAAAAAAGTTTGATAATGTTGAGTATTATCATAAATATAGAGAAAAAAGCAATCTCACACACTGTTTGTGGAGTGTGTAAATTAGTTCAGTATTTTGGAGGGTTATTTGGTATTATTACAACTTTTAAATGCACATACCTTTTCATCCAACGTTTCTAATTCAAGGAATTGATTGCATAGCTTTATACGTTTGCGAGGATATTTGACCTGTGTAAAGATACATGATGGTAATAGTAGTCTCTATTTGTTGTATCCTTTTTTTTTTTAAAGATTTTATTTATTTATTTGTCAGAGAGAGAGAGCACAAGCAGGCAGAGTGGCAGGCAGAGGCAGAGGGAGAAGCAGGCTCCCTGCCAAGCAAGGAGCCCGATGTGGGACTCGATCCCAGGACTCTGGGATCATGACCTGAGCCGAAGGTAGCCGCTTAACCAACTGAGCCACCCAGGCGTCCCTATTTGTTGTATCCTTACTATGTACTGTGTATGGTGCTAAGTGCTTTACTTTGATTCTATTACTTAACTCGCTCAACAGCCCTAGAAGTAGGTGCTATTAATATCTCCATTTTACGGAAGAGAAAACCAAGGCACAGATATGTAACTGGCTGAAGGTCACACAATTATTGAGTGATAAAGCCAGGATTTGAACCCAAGGAGTGTGTCCTCAGAACTCCTGCTATAATAACTTACTATTAATTACAAACTATTAAAATCAAAGCTGAAATAAATATATTCATAAGTGTAGATTTACATAGGTAAACATACATGTTTGCATGCGTATCTACATATACACACGCTGACGAATGAGTATATACGTGCATATTCATGTACACTAGTTACACATTTACAGAAGATGTGTACAACAGTGTTGTTAGTAACGGAAAATTCCTGAATAAAACTAAATATTCACAAATAGAAGACCGGTAAAATAAATTGTGCTGTCTCCATGTAACAGCATCCAATGCAACTGTTAATTGAGATCACCCTGTAGGCCATGATATAGAAAATATTTGAGAAATTAAATTTCATTTTTTAATTATTTTTCTTTCTTTTTTTAATTTTTAAAATTAAAAATTAATTAACATACAAAGTATTATTAGTTCCAGAGATAGAGGTCAGTGATTCATCAGTGTTATCATAATACCTAGCGCTCATTACACCATGTTACCTCTCCAGCAACCCTTAATTTGTTTCCTATGATTGAGAGTCTCTTATGGTTTGTCAAGATACTAAATTTTAAAAAGCAAGGCATAAAAGTGCATGTTTTCTATGAAATCGTTTTGGGGGATGTGTGTGTGTGTGTGTGTGTGTGTGTGTGTGTGTGTGTGTGTGTGCATTTGTATATGGTCGTCTGATTTCTGGAGGGATACAAAAGGCAATAAAGAACAGTGATCCCGGGGCGCCTGGGTGGCTCAGTTGTTAAGCATCTGCCTTCAGCTTAGGTCATGATCCCAGAGTCCTGGGATCGAGCCCCGCATCGGGCTCCTCGCTCTGCAGGAAGCCTGCTTCTCCCGCTATCATTCCCTCTGCTTGTGTTCCCTGTCTCACTGTGTTTCTCTGTCAAATAAATAAAATCTTAAAAAAAAAAAAAAAAGAACAGTGATCCCTGAGAGACAGCAAACAAATGAGGTGAGCCCTATAAGCCCCTTGCTTCTAGCTTTGAGAGTCTCCAGACTGTGGCTCAGGAAGGAAAACACAAGTGGAGCCCAGCAAACTCTCTGAGTTGGGAGATGAAATTGAAGAGTCTGGGGAGACCAAGGCAACTAAGGCCACTGAACGGAATGCTGGGGAGGAAAGAGCTTCAAAGGGAGGGGATTCTAGGCATGGGCAGAGAGGCCTTTGAATATTGGGTTGGGTACTGATCAATCCATACAGGTAGGGAAACTAATGCCCACGGGAGGCAGGAAAAGTACCATCTGGAATGATTAGAGGTATTAGTGCCCACTGCTCACACAAGCCGAGAATAGTGTCTGTTCCAGTAGCCAGACTGGAAAGTTCGGGATTGGCAGGGCCTTCGGTAGTCTTGCCCTCTAGAGGGAATACTCAGCTCTAGACTGAGCATTGTTCCAGAACTACCTGACAAATCTCAAAAGCAAGATCTGAAAGGACTGAAGTGGTTCCAAGGGACTGAGGTAAGCCTCAGAACGAATCCCAAGAATATTGATAGTCATATAAAAATATTCGGTTCCCAACAAGGTAAAGTCCACAATGTCTGGCATCCAAAAATGTTGCCAGGCATGCAGAAAACCAGGAACATACAACCTATAGTGAGGAGATAAGCCAACCAATTGGAACTGACTCGAACTGGCACAGATGTTAGGAAGGACATCAAGGCAGTTATAACTGTATTCTGCATGTGCACAAAGTTAAATACATACATATTCCTGTCACTGGACGCTTATCAGTTATATGATTTGCAAATATCTTCTTCCATTCTGTGGGCAGTCTTTTTTTACTTTCCTGTTGGTGTCCTTTGAAACACAAATGTTTTTAATTTTGGTGGCGCCCAGTGTATTTTTTTGTTCATGCTTTTGGGATCATGTCTAAGAAATCCTTGCCTAATCCAAAGTCACGAAAGTTTACGTTCCTTCTAAGAGTCTTGTAACTTTGTATCTTTGATCCACCTTGAGTTAAATTTTGTATATTGTATGAAGTCGGGGTCCAAAGGAGTCCTTTTGTACCTGGATGTCCAGTTGTCTCAGCACCATTTGTTGAAAAGACTGTTCTTTCCTCAATGTATGGTCCTCACACCCTTGTTGAAAACTGATTGTCTACAGATGTGAGAGTTCTTTTTCTGAGCTCCCAGTTTTATTCCCTTTACTTATAGGTCTATCCTCATCTTTCTACCAGACTGTTTTGATTATTGTAGCTTTGTAGTAAGGTTTGAAATAAGGAAGTATGAGTCCTCCTAGTTTTTTTTTTTTTTTTTTTTTTTTTTTAAGATTGAAAATAAAGAATTGGGGGACTCTTGAAATTTCATGTGGATTTTAGGATCAGCATGTCAATTTCTTCAAAAAAGTCAGTTGGGATTTAGATAGAGATTGCTTTGGATCCACAGATCAATTTAGAGATTATTGCCATCTTTATAATGTTAAGTTTCTGATCTATGAACATGAGATACCTTTCCTTTTACTCAGACCTTTAATTTTTTTTTTTTTTAAGATTTTATTTATTTATTTGTCAGAGAGAGAGAGAGAATGCACAAGCAAGGGTAGTGGCAGGCAGAGGGAGAAGAAGGCTTCCCGCTGAGCAAGGAGCCCCATGCAGGACTTGATTCCAGGACCCTAGGATCATGACCTGAGCAAAGGCAGACACTTAGCGGACTGAGCCACGCAGGTGTCCCTACATCTTTAATTTCTTTCAGCAATGTTTTGTGTTTGCAGAATAAAGTTTTATACTTCTTTTGTTAATTATTTATTGTGTGTGTGTTAGAGAGAGAGAGAGAGCACAAGAAGGGGGAATAGCAGGCAGAGGGAGAAGCCACCCAGGCATTCCCATTTGTTAATTTTTTTAAAGTAAATTTTACTTATTTATTTGACAGAGAGAGAGCACAAGCAGGTGGAGTAGCAGGTAGAGGGAGAGAGAGAAGCAGGCTCCCCACTAAGCAAGGAGCCTGATGTGGGGCTTGATCCCAGGATCCTGGGATCATGAGCTGAGCCGAAGGCAGACACTTAACCAACTGAACCACCCAGGCAACCCCACCTTTTGTTAATTTTTTAAAAAAAGTTTTATTTATTTAAGTAATCTCTATACCCAACATGAGGCTTGAACTCATGACTCCAGCATCAAGAGTCCCATGCTCTTCCAACTGACTCTTAATTTTCTATTAACCATCCTTTTCTTTCTTTCTTTTTTAAGATTTTATTTATTTGTCAGAGAGAGAGTGAGTGAAGTGGCAGGCAGAGGTTGAAGCACGCTACGCGGAGCAAGGAGCCTGATGTGGTACTCGATCATACACCCCTGGCATCACGACCTGAGCCAAGGGCAGATGCTTACCCAACTGAACCACTCAGGAATCTTAACTATGTATTTCTTGGAGGTTATATGCAACTAATGAATCAGTAAACACTACATCAAAAACAAATGATGTACTATATGTTGGCTAATTGAATTTAAAAAAAAGTATTTCTTTTTCTTTTTTTTTTTTTTTTTAAGATTTTATTTATTTGACAGAGAGAAACACAGCGAGAGAGGGAACACAAGCAGAGGGAATGGTAGCGGGAGAAGCAGGCTTCCTGTCGAGCAGGGAGCCCGATGCGGGGCTCGATCCCAGGACCCCAGGATCATAACCTGAGCCGAAGGCAGACGCTTAACGACTGAGCCACTCAGGCGCCCCAAAGTATTTCTTTTTCTATAGTTTATATTTCCATTCAATTTTCCAAATTTACATAGACATGATTATTTTGATGGGTTTTGGATTTTTTTGTGTGTTATTTAAGATAATTTTCACCTTTACTCCAAAGTTATATGAATAGTCCCCTGAATTTTCTTCTACCAGATTTTTAAAAAAACCTTTGCATCTTTGGTATATTAGGAATTTTTGGTATATCTTTGGTATATTAGGTATATTACCAAAGATTTTGGTAAATCTTTGGTATATTAGGAATTTCATTTCCGTATAAAACATGAAGTAAGGAGTCTAGTTTTATTTTCTTTTAGATGAAGAGTAATTATGCCAGCCATGATAATCATACTTTCTCTAGTGAATTAAAATACCAGCTTTGTCATTAAGGTTGGGATATACGTTTAGATTTGTTTTTTATCTTGCTATGGCATTCATTCATTGATTTGCGGGGATACACTAGGGAGATGTAGACTAAATCATTGAAGAGTCTGTATGGAAGAAACAAAGTCTGAGAAATCATTGAAATTTCTGAATTTCAAGAAAGAAATTAATGAAATTAATTGAAATTAAATAAATTTTGAGAAATTTATGAAATTTCTCAAGAAATTAATGAAATAAAATTATAAGTAGAGAGACACTAGGTGCTAAAAATTTCATAAAGCTGTTCTGATCAAAAGGAATAGATGAATAAATAATACAAATTGAATTTGAAAACTTTTTTCAGTCATGTTCCATCTCTCCAATATAACAGCAATTTTATCTTCTACTTTAAAATTTTTTTTAATTAAAAAAAATTTTTTTTTTTAAAGTTTGATTTATTTATTTGACAGAGAGAGATCACAAGTATGCAGAGAGGCAGGCAGAGAGAGAGGAAGAAGCAGGCTCCCCGTTGAGCAGAAAGCCTGATGCGGGGCTCGATCCCAGGACTCTGAGATCATGACCTGAGCCGAAGCCAGAGGCTTTAACCCACTGAGCCACCCAGGCGCCCCAAAATTTTTAAAATTTATTTACTGATTTGAGAGAGAGAGAGAGAGCACACAAGAAGGGGAAGAACTTGGGGGAGGGAGAAAGAATCTTAAGCAGACTCCACACTGAGTGTGGAGCCCAGTGCAGGGCTCAATCTCATGGCCCTAAGATCATGACCTGAGCTGAAACCAAGAGTCAGTGTTCAACCAGCTGAGTCATGGTGCCCCTTATCTTCTACTTTTTACCTATATAACACAAGAGTCAGCCTCTTGGAAATCCCCAATTCACCAGTTTTCTAGGTACACTTATTTTTTTTATTAAAATATTTTATTTATTTATTTAACACAGAGAGAGATCACAAGTAGGCAGAGAGGCAGGCGGGGGTGGGGGGGGAGCAGGCTCTCTGCTCAGCAGGGAGCTGAGGCTTGATCCCAGGACCCTGAGATCACAACCTGAGCTGAAGGCAGAGGCTTTAACCCACTGAGCCACCCAGGCGCCCTTTTTTTTTTTTTTAATATTTTATTTATTTATTCACTTATTTGTTTTTATTCTCTGTTTCTTCCTAGCTTCCTCCTGCACTTCTGCCCTATGGTTGTTCCTAGAATATTTCCATGGGCCATTTATTCTCTGGAAGTCTTCAGCCTCCCACCCTTTTGCCCACCATTCTCTCTCTGACCTCAGTGTTCATCTCCACCAGCTTCTGCTCAGTGCTCTCTCTTCCCCCTTCACTTGCCCTACCAACATTAAAACTTTGCCCTTTTTTTTGGCTTTTTAAAATTGTTACTAACATATATTATTTGTTTCAGGGGTACAGATCTGTGATTTATCAGTCTCACACAATACACAGCGCTCATCACAACACATACCCTTCCCAGTGTCCATCACCCAGCCAGCCCATCCCTCCCATTCCCTCCCCTCCAGCAGCCCTCAGTTTGTTTCCTGAGATTAAGAGTCTCTTAAGGCTTGTCTCCCTCTCTGGTTTCGTCTTGTTTCGTTTTTTCCTTTCTTCCCATATGATCCTCTGCCTTGTTTCTCAAATTCCACGTATCAATGAGATCATATGATAATTGTCTCTCTGATTGACTTATTTCGCTTAGCATAATACCTTCTAGTTCCATCCACATCGTTGCAAATGGCAGGATTTCATTTTTGGATGGCTGCATAATATTCCAGTGTGTGTGTGTGTGTGTGTGTGTGTGTGTGTGTGTGTGTATCTCATATCTTCTTTATCCATTCATTATGTTGATGGACATCTGGGCTCTTTCCATAGTTTGGCTATTGTGGACATTGCTGCTATAAACATTCAGGTGGGTGTAGGTGCCCCTTTGGATCACTACATTTATATCTTTGGGGTAAGTACCCAGTAGTACAATTGCTGGGTCATGGGAGAGCTCCATTTTCAACTTTTTGAGGAACATCTATACTGTTTTCCAGAGTGGCTACACCAGCTTGCATTCCCACCAACAACATAGGAAGTTTCCCCTTTCTCCACATCCTTGCCAATATCCAGTTTCCTGACTTGTTAATTTTAGCCATTCTGACTGGTGTGAGGTAATATCTCATTGTGGCTTAGATTTGTATTTCCCTGATGCTAAGTGATGTTGAGCATTTTTTCATGTGTCTATCGGCCATTTGGATGTCCTCTTTGCAGACATGTCTGTTCATGTCTTCTGCCTATTTCTTGATTGGATTATTTGTTCCTTGGGTGTTGAGTTTGATAAGTTCTTTTTTTTTTTTTTTTAAGATTTTATTCACTTGACAGAGAGGAGAGAGATCTTAAGTAGGCAGAGAGGCAGGCAGAGAGAGAGAGGGGGAAGCAGGCTCCCGCCAAGCAGAGAGACCCACGTGGGACTGGATCCCAGGACCCTGGGATCATGAGCTGAGCTGAAGGCAGGGGCTTTAACCCACTGAGCAACCCAGGTGTTCCTGATAAGTTCTTTATAGATTTTGGATATTAATCCTTTATCTGATATATCATTTGCAAATATCTTCTACCATTCTGTAGGTTGTCTTTTGGTTTTGTTGACTGTTTCCTTTGCTGTGCAAAAGCTTTTGATCTTGATGAAGTCCCAATAGTTTATTTTTACCCTTGCTTCTTTTGCCTTTGGCGATGTTTCTAGGAAGAAGTTGCTGTGGCTAAGGTTGAAGAGGTTGCTGCCTGTGTTCTCTTCAAGGATTTTGATATATTCCTGTCTTACACTGAGGTCTTTGATCCATATTGAGTCTATTTTTGCGTGGGGTATAAGGAAATGGTCCAATTTCATGCTTCTGCATGTGGCCATCCAATATTCCCAACACCATTTGTTGAAGAGACTGTTTTTTTTTTCTATCCAGCATTCTTTTTTTTTTTTAAACTTTTTTTTTAAAAGATTTTTTATTTATTTGACAGAGAGAGAGAGAGATCACAAGTAGGCA